>FJUW01000018.1:357102-642456 GCA_900074885.1 Rhynchosporium graminicola
CCCCCCCCAACTATGGAGACAGTATTCTGCGTCGCGCATCTTCCCCGGCTGTCCGTATAGTACTCACAACCATGTACCGCTTAAGCTTAATGATCTCTCTCCCCAATTCAGTTCGATAAGTCCCTTCCCTTCCCTTCCTTGTCTGCCCCCAAGCTCTTCAGCAAGCATCTTTTGACGCGTTGTTCCGTTGGCGTTGGCGCTGGCACGTACGTACTTCTCTTCCAGTCTCGTCTCATCTTTTGCGATTGGCTGCTTTCCAGACCTCCCTTTTGCCAATCATATGGATGGATGGTCGTCACGATCTACGCGAGCCACACTTCTTGATTCGGAAGGCCTGAAATAGGAACGCTGTCCTCGTCGGAAGTGCCTCGTCTCAAGATTCTCTCTACCGAATGCCCTGAGCCATCGAGCCTTCCAAGCCCATTTCCCGTTTCACGTCAGTAACCCGTTATCTCTATTGTCGACTACACTTCTTTTAGAATCTCATTGCTCTTGAGGTTTATCTTCTCTTATCAAACCCGGAATCACTGGTTCTCAGCCTTCAAACACTCGTTCAGAAGTCGTCCGGACTATTGACTGTTCCTCGGCGTACATCTCACGATCTAACTCTACACGGCATTAACACAATCTTTACAATTACACTCTTTGCTTATGAACTGTCAGCCGTGTACGGCACCGGCGACTACATACCGTCACCGTGGATATCTCCCTCCTCCTCAAGGCTCCGGACTCCAATGAGTCTGCGTCGTCTTCGCCCTCCCATAGGCATCATACGCGATCAACATCCGTACCATCGACCGGTGGACAGCCGGAGCCTCCTTCGTATGGCTATGCCAGTACTATTGCCAGTGGTAAGCGGAGTATGCCACCGCATCCAGCCGAGTCACCTGCCAAGAAACAAAGTAAATGGTCGCCAGAGGAAGATGCACTTATCATCGACCTGAGAGGGGGTGGCATGAAGTGGGAGGATATCTCAAAGAGGCTCCCAGGACGCAGTGCAATCAGTTGTCGACTTCATTATCAAAACTACCTGGAACGAAGAAGCGAGTGGGATGAAGAGCGCAAGAACAAGCTAGCAAGACTCTATGAAAGGTACCCAGAAGCCTATCAGAACAGCACGAGCCTTGTACCTCCCATCTTTCACAAGAAACTAATCCCGCACAGATTCAAGCCAGAAATGTGGTCTAAGGTCGCGGAGGAAATGGCTGTTCCATGGCGAGCAGCAGAGGCTATGCACTGGCAATTAGGCGAGGCAGACATGGCTCGACGAGCCGGAGTAGTCCCATTCTCACTATCCAGTGTTTCGACAGATGCACCACCACCAGGGCACCGTTCGTCACCATCGCGAGGCCATTCGCATAGTCAGTCCCAATCAAGCATCATGAGCGGACCACCAGGACCGGGGGTTGGCCCAGGTCGATACAGCAGGCCCCCGACTGCCCTCAGCAATTCCAGTTCGAAGACATCAGGAGGAGGATCAGCGCGAACGATTGCTGCACGTAGAGAAAGTACACCCAGGACAGTCCCGCCCGCAAGTCCGATCGATGGTCTTGCTCTGGCGAGTTTTGGGGGTGGGAGTATGGGTATGGGTACGGGACGTGGCAGCCAGATGCTACCTAGTGTAGCAGAGCTAACAACAGGAGTCAGCCCTTACAGTACACCTGCGTATGCCACTTCAATGCCCATGGGAGGAGGCTATCCAAGTCCAGGACCGATGTTACCCTCGATAGGAATGATGGGAGGAAATCGACCAGACGGGAAACGAAGAGGAAGTCCAGATATGGGCCCTCGGGAGACGACTCGACGTAGACAATGATTGGCTGCTTGATTTTTATGGGTTCTGGCGTTTTCGGAGACCTTTTGGGTTGTTGGTAAGCGTGATGGCTAGATGATGATGATGATTACTAGAGAGTGGATTTCTCACTCGGTTTGGCTTGGGTCTGCACTTGGACAGCGTGGTTTGGCATTGCATAGTATGAAAAGATATCCACTGATGAATTTCATGTGCAGCATAGGGTTCTTCTTTGGGTCGAAGAACCAAAGGTGTCCGGAGTGTTTCTTTTCTACATCTGTATTAGAAGGCTGTACTGTAACGAAGAGAGAGTCCATGTTTTGTGCTTTCTACATCGATAAACATGCCTCCGCAGGTTTATAAACAAATCCATTTGTTCAAACTAATGCCAGCACGGAGGGGACGATCCTTGAGTGTCGGTTTGCGGCTCCCAAGATTGTGATGCGGATGGTTTGCAAACGGAGATGTGTGACTCTGCAAGGCTTGACGTTGAAAAAAAAAATTTCGTTTGTTTGTACGGACTGAGACTGTTTGGTTTCAGTGGTCACTTGCCTGGCAAACATATGCCATAGTGAAGGTATATCAGTTCTACCCTGCACTGAGTACCTGATTCTTTCACGATACCATTACTTTTTCTGCATATGTTCAATTCACACTAACATCAGTCTTCGGTAGAACAGCCGCACGCTCCTGCACACGAGTCTCAAAAGTAGTCGTGAATGCAAGCGTGCCATCCTTACAATCCACTCTTCTTCCGACAAATAGCCCACCAATTATCCTTTTCATACCCACTTTCCACGACTTCTCCTCCGACATTTACAACATCCTCATCTAGCTCGCCCTTCTTGTACAAATGGTAGTATCTTTGAAACGTTTTCTCCGGCTCCACTTTCCCCTCAACCTTCTTCTTACCAGTCTTCAACACCCATGGAACCATAACATCCTGCTCGCCACCCTCATCCCAACCCCTCCGACTTCCTTTCTGCTCTAACGCCCATACATAAACCAGCGCCTTACCCCTGGCTTCCAAACACCTTAAAATAGCAGCGATGGCCTCCGCGCGCCTTGCCCGGGTACTGAGATGATGCACCACTGCGATGCAGATCGCAAAGTCAAATCGCCCATCTTGGTGAGGGAGAGATAATGAATCCGCTACCACAGCTGAATGTGGTTCGTGCTGGGTGGCGATTTTGACAAGGTTGCTTGAACGATCGCTGCCGATTATGAAGACATCTTTATTGACAGCGAGGTACTTCCCGTTGCCACAGCCGATATCGAGCCCTATTGATCCCGGGGCTACGGATTGTAGAAACGATTCTACAATAGGCCAAGGTTTGTAGCGCGTTGAAGAGAAATGAGATGCGATTTGCTCGTACACTTGGTGGACATGCTGCTCTTCGTAACTTTCCGGGGGTACTGGGTTGGGGTTTGGAGATATTTTATCATCCTCTGTAAGTCTATCCGAAACGATCAACTGGTTCTTCCCCGTCGTATCCTTCGATGATTCATATGAGGGTAGTTTCCTCAGAACTTCTTGCGCCTCGGTCATTTCCAGCTTCGTTTTCTCAACGCTGTCGTTCAGCGGTTCGCTTATGTCGTGAGCTGGTCTGCCTTCATGTACCTGTCGTGTAACTTTGGAAGTTTCTTCTTTCGGCAAACTGCTTGAATTCATGAGATTGTGTCTCGCCTCGTGGTCTCCATGCACCACTTCTCGAGGCATCGGAGATTTGTTTGATTTCTGGTTCCTTGGCGACGCTGTGCTCTGCTCACACTCTCCGGGTTTATCTGGCGCGTGAGTGCCTTCTTTCTCTTTTCCACTTCCCAACCTATGGTAGAGATCTGTTGTCGAATAACAGAATTGATCGTCGGTCGATTTTCCCAAAGACTCTTTCTTGAAGAGAACCTATCGCAATTCGCCTGATCCTTTGAACACATGGAAATTTTCTTTTCTCTTAACAACAAAATGCCAGATCAGGAACACCACTGGCTTCTACACCAACATTTAAGCTTATGTCGTCAAAACAAGCTCGCTTTATCAAGTACCTACGCGGTAGAGACGAGCGGGAGCTTCCCGAGACCATGATTCTGGCAAAACATGGTCTCACCACAATGGTGAATAACCGGCTTCCACACTAAAATCGTCTAGGCTTAGCTCCGATCTCGGTTAACGCACTTGATCGGGTGCGCCAAGCAAATGGAAGCGAAGCGACGACAAAAAACCCTGCAAAATTAAATTTCGAGGGCCGAGGACCTCGTCCTACCGCCAACAAAAGGACTTTCCGGATATCAGACAGTACTGAGCCTTTCATCGCCACATTGATAAGATATGTTCTCGATAATCTAACCTGCAGATTGCTCACTACAGAATAAATTCCATTTGATATCAATGCCAGAGTGAGATTTGGTGTCGGAATCACGGTGATTTCCTCCTCGATATTCGATATCTTCACTTAGAACGACTTTCGCGCATATGCAATTCCCGCAAAAGTGTGAGTTTCAATGATCGCATGTGCTCCAAAGAGGACATAGTTTCATCCTGCTATATATAAGGTACCAGCCTCAAGTCCAAAGTCAGCTGTGAGAGGAGGTTGAGGCGAATTTCGAATATCACATTTTCTACTCGCTTGCAATATCTCGAGGTGCAGAGGGAAAATACGAGATCCTATTGTCGTCCGCTTACATTGCCGACCAAACTTCCACGCAAGCTTCCGCCTGAGCAATTGTTGCGGCGCACAATACGGAAATTTATCCCGCACCTTTTGCGGAGATCCACCGCGATACTATTGTCACTCATACACAACCGCAACCATGGCGAGAGAATACCTTAAATCCTGGCGCTCGCCGCCCAAAACTTATAAGATAGCAAGAATCTCAAAGTCTTCTGTCCATCACCAAGCACCGAAATACAGAATTCGACCAGCTTCTCAGAAGAACGTTTCAAACACACAATTCAGGTACTCTGCCTCGGGTTACAGACCACTTCACAGCAAACTCCCTCATCGATCTCGACACAACTTCGAGATGGTTTCAAAGACGAGATCGAATGCCTCCTCTGGTCCCAAGAGCTTCTCTCCCCCTCTTCCAAGATCGGGTCCTCTTTCAATGACAGCTCCCCCACAGACTTCAGATTCCCCTTCAAAGTCAGAGTCCCTGACTAAGTCGGCTCCTCTTTCAACGACAGCTTCTCTATCACAGTCCACTCATCTCCCAAAGTCGGCTCCTTCATCCACATCAGCTTCTGTTTCAAGATCGGCTCTTCCCAAGCTAGGTAAGTTGTTCGTTACGTCTGCTGTGTCTTGCAATATTGACGTACATGCAGAGCCCCCACCCAGACATGTGCAGAGCGACAGAACTGGAAGTATCTCTCCCAAGCGTGCTCGCACAGAAACTGCAGATCATAATGACACCAAATCTACCAAACGGGTCAAAGTTACCACCGACATTCAAACCGCTGAGGTCTCAAAGACATCCACCGAATCTCTCAAGAAGGATACGAGGAAGAAGAAGCCTCGCCGAGCATCTTTGGTAAGTTATGACAGCCAAATTCCAAAACCATGTTCATCCGTCTAACTTATACATAGACCGCGGACGTTCGTCGAGACTGGGATCGTATGCCAGTGGCTTCTCAGCAGGGCTTCGAGAACATTACAGGCGCGATATGTTACCGCAACTCAGCAGTTCAGGCGCTCTTTCATATTCCTGGCTTCGTCAACTGGGTCATGGACCACCTCCAGCCAGAGAAATGCTCTGCCGCAAACAAGAATCTTTGCGTGTCTTGCTGTCTGTACTCACTAGCCACCAAGTACTGGGAAGGAAGTAAGGTCGCTGAGACCTGGAGACGATTCAACACAATTCTGAGGAGGAGTAAGTAACCACTTCAAAGAACAACCTTTACAAGACAGAAGCTGACTCGATAACAGGGGGTTGGGGAGTCGATGCTGGTAACGGACAAGCTGATGCTGGCGAGCAATTGATCTGGATCTTCGACGCAATGTCAAAGGAACTGCCTACTGAGTAAGTACTATCTAACTGTTATCTTATGCTTTCAAAGCATCTAAAACTAAGTCCACCTAGAACCTACGCACAACTAGAGCACATGTTCCGTATTAAATCTGCCTCGATCGTCTCCTGTGGCACCTGCTCTCACACATCCATCAGCAACCCGGGCAACCAATACATCCTCAACATCCCCGTGCAACGCAACATCACCACCCTCTCCGAGAATATCCAGAACCATCTCGCCGCCGAAGTCCTGCAGGACTACAAGTGCGAATCCTGCGGCAAGACGGCCAATAACCGCAAAACTCTCGAGATCACCCGCCTCCCAGAGCTCATCTGCATCCAGCTCAATCGCATCGGATGGAACCGCAAGACAGGCAAGCCAGTCATGAATCGCACGGCTGTCAATATTCCGACGACGCTTGATTTGAGTAGCCATCAGAAGAAGAAAGGGGGGAAGGGCGGGAAGAATCTGAAGAAGATGGAGGGAGAACAGAAGAAGATTGAGTACGAACTCCTGTCGGTAGTGAAGCATAGTGGCAGTGCTGCGTTTGGGCATTACATTTGTGCGGCGGTTGGGCCGGATGGGGCGTGGAAGTTATTTGATGATCGGTCAGTCACGAAGAGTTCCGCCGCGCAGGCTACGAGAGGAGGTCATTTTGACCCATTTATCATGTACTACCAGAGAAAGCGCGCTTGAATAGGGAGGGAGAGGAATCTTGTAGATAGATAGGGGCGGTTTGGGTTTGAATAGGGCATTATTCAGCGTTTGTGCGGATACCATTGAATTTTTATAGGCTTAGGCCGAATGGTCGAAATGAACTTCGTTTCTTCATTATTGAAAGTGTGATTTTTATAAAAACGACGAGAGGCTTTTCCACCGTATATTACCTTCCAGTGTTCAAGGAGCTCTTCTCATCATAAACATCCGTCTCAATCAGCTCGGGATATTTCAAGTCACCTTGTCGCCTAACCTCATCCATAGTCTCCATAATCACCAGACTCTCTTCCCAATTCAAGCTCTCACTCTGTTTCTTCCCGTCCCTCAAACATCTACCGGCCTCATCCGCTTCCCAAAACATACCATGACCCCATCCACTCTCTGGATCCGAGGGAATCGGACAACTCACGTCCTCAACAACGCCTTGCTTACCACCAACCAATATAACCCTGTAATGCGTCGGTCTATACAACGGTCCGATAACCTGAATCTCGCCCTTCGAGCCTTGAATCCTGGCAGCCGGTCCCGCAGCCGGACTCCCCTCCCCATCCGGTGTTGTCGCAACCCTCATGCTCGTCGTCGCAACACCCATACTCTGCTCTCCGAACTTCAGAATCATGTTCGTAGACTCATCAGCACCAGTCTTGTATTTCTGCACCGCGGCCAAGACGCTGGGTTTCTGTCGCTGCGAGACGGGTTGGCAGTGATATAGGATCTGGAATACCCATGTCAGGGCGTATATTCCGAGATCGAGGAGTGCGCCCCCAGCGAGATCGGGATTGACCATTCGATGGGTATCGGCGAATGTTAGGTTTCCATCTTCGCCTGAGCTGCCGAAGGAGAGGTCGGCTGTTACGCGATGCACCTTTCCGATTACGCCCGCTTGAACCATTTCCCTGATCTTGATGCTCAGTGGGAAATACCTTGTCCATACGGCTTCCATCAGGAAAAGTCCTTTCTCTTTTGCTGTCTCAACGAGCTTTCGTGCTTGTACTGCATTCACGGTGAACGCTTTCTCGCATAGGACGTGTTTGCCTGCATTGAGGGCCAGCATGGCATTTTGGAAGTGGTGCGAGTGTGGAGTTGCAACGTATATGATGTCGATGTTAGGATCGGCGACGAGTTCCGCGTAAGAGCCATATGCTTTTGCGCTCGAGGGAGCGCCGACATCTTTAAGGAAGGTTGAGGCTCGGGATTGGGAGCTTGAGGATGCTGCGCCGGCGACGATGTGTTTAATGTCTGATACGGAGCGGGTGGCAGGGTTAACGAGAAGATCTTTGGTGAATGCTATGATGGAGTATTAGTGATGTTATCTCTGGAAAGGTAAATGAAGGCGGGCAGGAAGTGTAATTGAGGTTGAAGGACGAACTGGTTGCAATGCCTCCTGTGGCCAGAATACCCCACTTCACTTCGAAAGGTGCTGAAGACATGATGTGCTGATACAGTGAGATTAGGAAGGAGTACTGGGTGTTTCGTGATGTGTGAAGTTCGAGAGATGGTCAAAGGAGTTCAATGAAGTTTACTATCAAATCACACACAAGAGTGGGAGAGAGAGAAGATGTCTTTTTACATCCTCATGCGAGCTCGAGCTCAATTGGAACGAACGTTGAATGACATCGTTGGTGAAGCGGCCGCCCCCTCATTTGTCCCGGGCCTGCCTGCCCTGCACATTCCATTGGGATTGGGATTGGGATTGGGATTGAGCCTAAATATGTAAATGGAATGAATGAATTCACACCTGTAACGTCCGCTGATGGTCTGAAGTGACATCTCCATGGCCACTCCAAGCTGTCTATCCTCGAGTAACGTGACTAACAAATCAATCGAGGCTGGCCACAGGACCACTGGTGCATTGAAGCTCATCCGTACTTTCTCAAAGAAAACTAAAGTGATTGAAAAAGTTTCATAGGACTTGGTAAGTAAAATCTGGAGGTCTTACTGTGATTTCAGAATCTTCAATACATCTATCTATCTGCTATTTTGCAGAAGTCATGGCACAATGATATGTCAAAATGACTTCTACTCGCTACGTTCCGAATGTCGCCAAACTGTCATAAAACTTTCTTCTGCGCTTCACCGAACCCGAACCGGACTCGGATTCACCTCATCTTCTAGGGACGCGACCCGAGCGGTTTTTGGATCCAAATTGGAAACCTCGTCGCGGACCGATCCGCACCGGGTCGTGCCTTCCTGTTGTTTACTTAATTCGAACTAGGTTTAGCGAACGGATCAAGAACTTACCTTCCTCATGGACCTGTCACTTCGTCAGATGCATTTCTTCCTTATAAGGCATTGCAACTTTTTTGTTTTGGAAAACTACCATTAGCTTCATTGCCACTACAAAAGGCCACAGTCCCAACATGTCAAGCTCATCTTCAACCAACATCTCAGCTTTCTCGACTCCTCTTTCACCAAGCACCAATTCCGACATTAAAACACAAAAGTTTGTTTACTGTACAGCAGTAAAGTGACCACCTCCCATCTCACGCCATCTCTCTACTGGCTCCTGAAGCTTCTTTATACGACTCTTCAATTCTTCCGAGTCAAATTTTATTATGCTTCATCAAAGAGACTGATATATCTCACAAGTATATTGGGAAGAAAGAACGGACAGCCGAGCTAGTGTACTCTGCGAACAAAGCTGGCTTCAGAGGTTTCGACACTGGTGCTCAGCCGATGCTTTACGATGAAAATGGGGTGGGCGAGAGGGTCAGAAAATCTATTGAGGAGGGATTGGTGAAGAGAGAGGAGCTTTTTATGAGTTTGATGTCCTGGGATAATTTTTGGGACTTCTTTATCAAGTTGCGACCCTGATTTACCTGGCTATTCGGGTCGTCAGAGATCAAAATCAATGTGCCCAGGCTCACACTCTCGCGTGTCAATCACATCTTTCAATGGCATATAAGACTGAATGGCAGACTCAGATTCAAACCACATTCACACCTGCCACAAATCAAGACCCCGACAACATTCCTACTGCGGCAAACTTCTGCTCATTAAACAGATATCAAATTCCATCTTCTCATCACTCATAAACCTAAGATTCCCCTCCACAAACCAGGAACCCTATATTGACTCTCTAGTCTTATACCAACCCCTCCAGACAATATACTCACTTTGGAGGCCTGTTGCGTACTCTCATTTTACGTACCAACCAAGATCCGCTCTCTAGGATTGTCCAATACCGCGCTTGACGACCTGAAACAGCTGACTGCATCCGCCCGAGTCCATCAGCCACCTCATCCCATCCCGTCTATCCGCCAGAACGTCTTCCACGAGACTGAAGGGTACGGAGTATATCACCGAGAATTCTGTCCCAAAAATGGCATTATCTCCCAGCACCTCCGGATGCTGGATATGAACCTGGACTTGTTGCACAATGGAGCGATTGTGGATGTGTTGGCGTTGGCGCTGGAGGGCAAAGTGCAGACGGGGGAGGAGAAAGCGATTGCTCTGTATGGATTGGTGATAGATATCGGTGGCATTAGCATTTTCTATGGCACGACGAGTGCCGGTGCAAATGAAAGCTTGTTTGGAAGGACTAGAGGTGTTGAGAGGGCTGGTTGAGGGGGACTGGAACTATTTGTGGTTGAAATTGGATGGAACATTTTAAGTGGCGTATCCAAGCAGCTCCGATAAATCTTGATGATTATGGGAACTTCTGAAAGAAATGGGATAGAATGGCATGATGGAAGCGTCATGGCGATTGCTTGTGGGCCTGAGTCTCTGTTTACCCTTTTGTTTAAATATCGCTTAATGATCTAATATTAGCCTCGGTAGTACATCTAAAGTCACTTCATCAGTTCTCAAATGATGTTGAAAATATCAAATCGCATCAGGCCTGTATTTTCGTGCGCTCATTCATGAGTATGTGGTGTCGTTTCTTCACTAATATCAAGCTTCACTTACTAGAGTAGACCTAGGAATCATCATCATCACCATTGTCACCACTCTTCCCCTTTTTCTTCACAGCAACCAATCCCTCCCCCCTAATTTCGAATTCAACAGCATCCCGTACACTAGGCCCACTCTCAGCAGCGTGCGGCGCAAAAACAACTTTCATCCATCTTCTCCATCTCTTCAACACCGGCTCGCCCTTGTCATTCTCCTCGTCAGCCACAAGTCCAGGGCCATAAATCGGTCTCTTAATAAGTGCTGTCCTGCACGAAATCTGCGTCGTCCAAATCAACCCCAGACTTGGAGTTTTTAGATTCTTAAGAGCGAGATGCGAAGGATGCGGATCGTCGCCCCAGCCTGTGAACCATCGTTGCTGGTGATCGAGAGACATGGGATCCATCGTGCTTCTGAATGGCGTGTTGCCTGCATCGGTTCCCATGGGTATAGGTAGACTCGACATCGGGCCGAGAGAACTATCTGGCATCGCTCCCCCTGGAGCACTTCTTCTCGCTAAAGGACTACTCTGCGTTGATCTCCTGAGTATAGGACTGCTAGCACCACCACTTCCGGAGAATCTATCCGCGACTTGATTGGCGACTACGATCGCTATATTATGCTCCCGTGCCAACTCTCGCAACAGATGTCCTAGTTTCACTAATTCAGAACTTCGCTGCGCCATGTTCGCTCCGCTTGTCTGAACTTGACCAGTTGTAGCTCCTCCAGGACGCTCGAACTCTGCTCTGTAGTTCGCTGCTACGGAATCTAAAATTACCAGGCGAATCCCATATCTCCTGACAGCAACTGGGACTTGAAATCGTAGGATGTGGTCTTGGGATTCGAGATCTGGGGTTATAACACTGTGTACTGAGTCCAGCGTCGGCTTTGGGTCTGCAGCGTGGAGGACCGGATGTGTGCGAAGGAGCTGAGATAGTCGGCTTGTAGGGAGGGCGCTCTCCGTTGAGATGTAGAGAACATTGCTGGATAGTCCATGAGGAGCTGGTAGTTGCGCGGCAAGAAGGAGGGTGAGTAGAAACTGAGTTTTGCCTGCACCGCTATATAAAATTAGCACCAGTACAAACTGAGTCGGAATAGTACACACCTCTCGCCTGTAACCTCTGTAATATGTCCAGTAGGAATTCCCCCTCCCAGCGCCTTGTCCAAATCCTCGTCCAGCGTGCTAACTGTATTCCAAGAATTAACCACATCCTCCCCACTCTTCCTTAACAATGCATCGCTCTGCACAACATTTCCATTCTCCTGAACACCCAAGCTTGTCTGCAACGCGTCCAGAACCGCATTGCACAACCGTTTCACGTCGAGAATCGGTAGAGAAGCGCGCTTCGCGATTTCAGTGTAGTCTTGCGTAAGTAGATCGGCAGTCGTCACGAGGTGCTTCTCGAGAGAGGGAAGGAGGCGCACATATTGCTGAGTTGGGAAGCCTGGAAGAACAGCTATGAGGTCTGTCATGGAGGCATTGGGAGGTTTGGTAGCGGGGTTGTCGTTCCGGTGGTGGGGGATTTGATGCAGCTTCCTGGGGAGACGCGCTTTTAGCGCTGAGCTCAAAGTCCCTTGGACTGCAACTCGTCCCTCTCTTTATATGCTTAACTCTTGCATTCCCTGCGCGTCTTTTTCGTGTTTCCATCATCGTACTTAGATTGAATATCTCTCACTGAAAACGGGGACTATTGCCTGCTTTGAGCATCAGATGATGTATGCTGCCAGTCCAGCCAATTCAGTCAGTCGATAGTAAAGCCCACAATGTGCACCTGCACTTGCATGATCTGTGAAGAACAGAGTTATTCTACTTATCTCGCATATCATTTCTCAGTCTCTAAGCGCGGATTTCTTCAAAAGAGGATAAGTTTGTTCCAGCAAGTATCAAAGATTCACGAGGGTGGAATATTTCAAACCTACTATGAGTTATTCATGACATCTGGGTCCAGGTGGCATTACAAGACCATGAGAGTAAGGAAAGGTATGCCGTAGCGACTTATTCGTAAAGCTGTGAGGGTGGTGATCGTCGTCAAATCCAAATTCGGTCTTTCCGCCTCTTGATCATAATTTCCAATGCCAAACTTCGTGGCTAATGATAGCAGACACTGCTATCGTAAAAAAAATTTAAAAATTAAGTAACAATCAGGAGCAAACTTCTGAAATGATAAATAGCAAGACATTAGATAGTGATGCATTACTATTGGCAACTACTAATATCTGCTCTAGACCTGCGTTACCCTTCCCACACGGTTCCGTTATCCATAGCTCACAAGCTACCACAATAATTATACAAGCATATCAAAATTCGCAAACGCAAAATCGTCTGTTCAGCCCGAATCCATCTCGAAAACATTATGACCAAAACCGCTCGTTCCCCTCCGCTTCTGACGATAACTCATCACGTTCACGCGACTATGGGGTGAGGGCGCACTGCAGCAATCGACACAATTGAAGACAAAGGAGGGCGTGAATGAGTCTAAGGTAGAGATTTAGCTCGTTTCTTCATAAGGTATCCAAAGGCTCATATCCGACAAGAGGACAGCAATGATGGGGATACGAAGAGAGGTGATCAGAGTGAGTGCGAAGAAAGGAGACTTTGGTCGGAAAAGCAAGTACGTACCCAACCCTAACAGTAATCCACATCTCCACAGCAATTTCCGCTCGCGCTTTATAATTCTCTTCATGCTCGCCACTACCGTTTCTGATTTCCTAGCCTCGTTATACAACACTGGAAAATCCAGGTCGATAAACTATTGACTAGTAAATCGGTAACCATGAGTGCGATATGTCGAAGGCATGGAAGGCTAGGGATGATGGGTAGGGAGGCGTGAGGATGGAAGGGGGAGGATCTCTGTAGTGTTTAAAAAGGTGTTTGTTATTGACCAGTCTACATATTAGTATTTGCCGGAATTAACGTGGATATCTCTCTGTAGGCAATAAGTATTGGATTGGGGTAAAGAGTCTTCGCTAAATGAACTTGAAGTGGGTCTCGTCTCACCTCGTTTACCGTAGTCCATCGGAGCAAAACAAACAAGCGAATGACCATGTGGAGATGACTCAAAGACTTGAGGTAGAGAAGCTTGATTGAAATCGAGATAGATGACTTACAGAGACGAGTAAAACAGGTCAAATACGATCCATCCGTGCAGCGTTTACGTAAATCGCGAGCTCGAGCGCGGTACTACGGAGGATAAGTTGGGTCCATAATATCCGTGAAGGTTGTACTTGAGATTGATCATCGCTATGACTACGTGCTCGAGGCTTTGATTCTAATGATAGTATTTTATAGGTGTTGGTACCGCTTTCCGTTCTATGCTTGAGGCATGGGGTGGTAGTCGCAGAGGGCATTCAATTTTGGGTTTTTGTTAGGTTTTGTTTCCGTTCCTGTTCTGCCTCGTCGAGTACTTTTCTATATGGCGATGCGAGCTTAGGAGCTATAACGATAGGATTTAAAGAGCCTGTTATGATTTTTAGGTATGAAAAGTTGAAGAAGTCCGCTCGTTATTAGCGTGTACTTCAAGAGCGCGGTGTGAGCAAGGAGTGTAGAACAAACTTGCTATCTTTTGCGAAGGATGTGCCATGTTAGAGCCTTGTCTTCTAGTTTTCAACACACACTAAACTCTGCGATGAGATGAGATAAGAGCTCTTGCATACTTGTATGCAGGAAAAGAGACGGGTGTTATGCTGTGTACTTTTGTTGGCGTTTGACTCAGCAAGTAGAGACAAACCCGAATCATCGTGCCTGGCAGCACGCTTCAGGCTAAATGTGGCTTGATGCATAAGGGTGTGGCTTTTGTGCAGATGTGTAGTTATGCTGAAACAGTGAAACGTCAAGTCGTTGAAGTTTAGGAACACGAATCCAAGAGGAATCGATGATGACAGTGTGACTAGATAAACATAAGGAGACTCGTTTGTTGAAATGAGATGGCCTAGAAAGTGGAATTTCCCTGTATGAAACATTTCTGCATGTGTTATTTGACTATTTCATCTGAGAAGGAAGACTCGACGCAAATTGTAGGCATTGCTCAAGAATTGTGTCAGATTGGACAGAATTCAGTAAGTGTTATGGAAGATGTCTAGTATTGTATAGTCGGCGTGGCTCAGCACCCCCGCTCGTGTAGAAACCGTTGAAAACGGAATTAGTACAATCCACTCGCCTCCCAAGTTTTATGGAATAAAGAAAAGATTGTAAACAACAAGAATCAGGAGATGTCATATGTAAGTCGACACAGATGAGTTGAAATTCGGAGGAAACTGGAGGGTTTTGGAGGGAAATCTTGAAGCGAGGAGTAAACAGTAGACAAGGCAGACTTCCACCGGTATTCTTGGACTTTGAACACGCTGCCCTCAGGCTCTTTCTTGAGTTCGGTAGGTACATGAATATGGCATGTGAGTCCAGAACAGTATGAATGCGGCCACTGGACATTCTCAGATAAATGCAACTATCCGGATACTCGGCAGTCAAGATGCTTGGAAGGTGGTATTGTAAGACGCAGAAGCATGTATTCGCTTACTGCACCTGTGAGAGGCTCGAAGTCGCCCGAGAATGCCGGTGCGACGACAGTCTTCATTTGACCCGGGAAACAATGGCATCACTCGACTCGATCGCAGAGAAGACAAAGGCTTCGGTGCTGGGAAATACGATGCAGTGTCTTATGCAATACTACATAGGCCTGAGAGTTCGGATGCATTATTGTCATGTAGAGAAGTTTCGCTTCAGGGTGGTTCTTCATGAGGGACGCACGCTACCACACGTGAGCTACCTGCATTGCTGGTACAATATCCCTGGCTGCTTGCGGCATCTTGATAGGTCTGGGTGCAGCTGTCTTTCTGAGTTGATTGGTGAACAATGTCAGCTTTCAGTCGATGGCTTAGCGGTTGTCGATAAATGCTTTGAGACCCTTGTGTCGAATGCCGGCCAGGGGTTACAGACCCTCAATGGCATGACTCGGCCTTGCAAGAGAACACCGAATGGTAGGCTGGCAAAACCTGAAGGTCTGGAAGAGATTTGAGAGCCTGACGACAACAATATATACTATTCTGTGTCGTTGAGTCGGTCCTTGACTTGATTCCAAATCGCGGGAAGTGGTATGGTGTGGTAAGCCTTCATAGTGTGTAGTATTCTGGAGGCGTCAGAGAGATAGGAGCTGAACTACAGCAGCTTGATGAGCGGAGTAGATTAAAATACAAGCAAGCCTATCTTCTCGGTCCTCGAGCCATTTGGCTGCATCTTCTCCAAAGGACTTATCCATTGTTTGTTCTGTTTCCGGAAACGGGATTATTATGGTAGAAAACCGAAAAGTTCATTTCATCATGGTGTTGTGAGTGTGAGGTGAAGATCCGGAGCATAAAGTTCCCGACAGCCTACCCCCCCCCCCCCCNCTGGGCCGATCTCTTGATCGGCCTTCACTGCGCCAGCCAGCCCTGCATCTGCTTCCTCTTTCATCGAAGAAGCGCTGGCACCTCCCGAATGTCTCGTGCATAGTTAGATACCTACCTAGATGGGGATTAATTACTAAGCATCGTCTATGATTTCGAAGCCATCGATCGCAGCGCAGGACATGCATGACATGATCAGTCTCCATAGGTCCATAGAGAGAGAACAGGGCATATGTGAAAGAGAACGTCAGGTAATATCACCAGATATCGCTGCTCTACCTATCCTTCTATCGTCTTGCCTCGCCTCGCCTCGCCGATGATTAATTTCCAAACAGCTCTTGTTCCGGTTGCCATGTGTGCCTCCGCTATCAAAACATTACTAGCTCCGTCTGAACTTCCTATCTATCGGCCGATCGACTTGCGATTCACAAAGTAAAGTATACCAACTGAGATCTCAAATGATCGATTGGTATTTACAACACTTCTTTGAATCTCATTCCTTCTCATTTCTTGTCTTGGGTCGAATCCGCGCTTTCACTTACTCACTTACTGCCTTTGTCGCTATCGCACTAATATATAAGTATCTTATTGAGATAGCGGTCCTTCGGTACTTTATCGATAAGAGATCGACGACAGCTATCGCACCTGCCCTGCCCTGCGCTGTGTCCTGCTCCGCTCCGCTCCGCTCCACTCCGTTTTAGCTCGGTCCTACACATCCAAAACAGCTCGACTTATAAGGTTTCACCACCAATTCAGCCTCCACAACTCCACGCGCACCCCTCCGATCTCCTTCGCTTTTTCTTCATTTACATTGGAGGATATGTGAGCTTAAATACGATCACGGCTAGGCCTCACTCTTTTTCAATTCGCTCGTTCGTTCAGGATCAACAACATGGCAACGTCGACCGTTGCGAGGGCTGTGGCCGCTCTCTTATCGATCTCTCTTCTCGCTGCGTCCGGGATGCTTGCGTCCGCTCAATCTGTACAGCCCTCGAACGACACCCTTCCATCATCAGAGACCAAGGCAGCGACGAACTTGAGGCTCACGGCAGGGCCGGTGTTCGATGAGAAATCATTCCTTATTGCCCCTCTCACGGAGGAGATGGGTAAGGGACAAAATCAAGTGGGAGTCAGCGTTCGTCTCCCCGTCCTGGCATTAAGAATTAGGGCCATAGCCTCTAACTTCGTCACAGGCCATAGTAATTTCAGGCCCCATGAAAATAGCAGATTACATGACAGTTGCTTCAATCTCGAAATCCGAAGTTGCACTGATTACCTGCGACCCTAATGGCTCGAACATCGATGCCTCCCAAGTGCTTCGAACGGCCTGCGATCAAAAGCCCCGGGCAATTGTAATATACAGCTTGGAGGCTTCGTCGTGTAATGTCACAGGCTCTTTTGGCTACACCTCACTCTTCACGATGTTATCAGCGGCCAAATCAAGGGAACTCATGGAAATTGCTGGCATTGATTACAAGGACTCGAACAGCCTGGTTGCAAACATCGGTAGCAGTAATGGGACGGATAGTCTGGGAAATAGTCCACCTCCAAAGTCATCAGAAGCGCCAAGTCCGGGCGGTCCAGCACCAACGACTGCAGTGGCTATGAGTATCCTGTACAGTATTACAGGTATCATTACCCTGCTATTCCTGGTCATCATTGCTACAGGCGCCATCCGAGCACACCGACACCCGGAAAGATATGGACCACGCAGTGGACTTGCAGGACGATCCAGACAAAGTCGCGCAAAGGGATTAGCGAGGGCCATGCTGGAAACACTGCCCATCGTGAAATTCGGGGACCCAGAGCCAGTGAAGAATCCGAACGGAGATGTGGAATTGGGGGATGGAAATGCGAGAAACCAGACTTCTAGCACCATTGCTAGTGTTGAAGGGACAGTACTCACCGCAGAAAGCAAGAAGGATGAGACGAAGGCAAGATCGACTACAGACACCACTGGAGGATCCGTTGAATCTGGACTTGAAGCTGCCCAGGCCGAATCCACCGAGAGTGGAGAGGCTGACGTAGTCAAGGAGGGCGAGTTGGGATGCTCAATCTGCACAGAAGACTTCAAGACGGGCGAAGACGTTCGAGTGTTGCCATGTGATCACAAATACCATCCTGCTTGCATCGATCCTTGGCTGTTGAACGTCTCAGGAACGTGTCCATTGTGGTATGTCTCGCTCTCCCAGATTTTAGATAAATGAATACTAACATTTTTTTCAGCCGACATGACCTTCGACCCATGACAACCGCCACGTCTACAGCTGAAGGAGAGCTTCCTCCGCCACTATCAGCCAATGATGATGCCGACAGAGCTTCAAGTGAGGGAAGTGCCCATCAACGTAGACGAGTTTCCCGCTTCCTTGACTTGAACCGACTCCGACATGCTCCACCTGACGAACGTATTGCCGCTCTTCGCCAGTTGCGAGAGGAAACTCAACGTACAGGTGCCGAAACGGTCAATAGCGAAGATGCGGCTGAGGAACCAAGCCGAAGAGTCAGGTTAACCAATCGACTAAGGGATACTCTCCGAATTCGTACTCGGGCTCAGCATGATGCTCCCGCCTGAACGTTACAACAGATGACTCCGCCAGAAGCACGAGGTCGTTTGCTTTTAGCATAAACCGAAATCATTTACGGAATCGCCCAACATCGATAATATAATGATACATCCATGTGTACATTTCTTTACCCGTGTTTTGGGAAATATGGACATAGTTCATGACATTCAGATAAGGCTGATTGATCACTTTGAGTCATGGAGTTTGTTATGGAGTTTGAAGCGAGCATGGACGGCGTTATTTAGCGTATGATTTCATATGGCATTCGTAGGAGTGGTAAGGGGATCTGAGGAGGTACTCGGTTTCAATTGCATGGCATGAGATGGTGGGATGGCGGACTCCATACTACTTGGCGGATCATTCCTGAAGCTCAAGGATGACAAGGACAGGATGACGAAGTGATACAAAAACTACGAGTTTTGGGTGCTGCTGGCACATAGCATAGCACGCTGGACTCGGTCTAATGCTCTGCTGTAATATAATGTCTGACGAGTAAACGAGTGGGATTAATCGAATGAATGATAGCGTTGATAATAGCCTGAGATGCAGTGCAATGATGCACTGGACGCACTGCACCCTCAGATCATTTCACTGCTACTTTTGATATTCAAATACGCTCAAGTCATCGCCGGTGCACTGAAATATGTATGAGTATCCGGCGCCCTGGCGCTCCTGTGTTACTATCCAAGATGAACTCAAACACCTCACACTCTCCAATTATTTCCCCCTCACCATCGGTTTCTTTTCTTTCACTATTCGACAATTTCCAGCACGCCCCCTACGAAACCAAGAAGGAAATTCAAACCAGAAACCCGCTCTCCCTCCAAACTCTCAGATAATTCTCCACCCAGGTCTCATCAAATACCCCACACTCTCGCAACGCAGGACTGATATCTGTAGTTTTAGCCGTCTCGAATACTTTACTGTTATTATTTTCGCCTGCTGCTTTGTCGTCTGGAGGGGTTGGCTGTTTAGCTTTCCTTGGGTCGGCATCGATTTCGGACTCGCTGGAAGCCATGTCCTCGAAGAACTGTAGTAGGCGAAGACCTGGGATAGGTGTGGTATTTGTGGTAGTCGTAGAAAGAGCGACGAGTTGACTTGTCCATTCCCGCATGCTGATCTGCTCGAGTGGATCCTGTCCGTTGCGGATTCGGATGGCTTGGAGCATGGCTATGAGTGTTTTCCAGGGGATTGTGTGGGGGTTGACGATATTGTGGACGCTGTATAACTCTATTTCGGTATCCTTGATGACTTCTCTTGTAGATGAAGGAGATGTAGACGCAGACGCGGATACATCAGACAGTATTATATCCCGAATGGTGTCCGCTGCAATATCGACTGGTATCCAATCCACACTCTTGCCTTCAAACAGTGGTAAAGCATTCATAGACCTATGAAAGGATGTCGCGAACATTATCGGCCACATTTCATCCGTGGACCAATAGCCTGTCTGAGTCTGCCCTGAGAGTTGGCCTACGCGGAGAAGTTTGACGGGGAGAGAGAGGAGGGAGGATGCGGTTTGCGTTATGCGCTCGACTTGAGGAGGAATATTAGTTGGGTTGATTTGTTGTTTGGAGAGGCGAGAAAGGTGAGGAACACGAGATAGTAGGAGGGATAGGAGTAAAGAAGGAGGTGGGGAGATGTACTTATGTATTTACTTTGCGCGTAGCCTGTTGATAGCGCAATGGAAGGATCAGAGCCGATTGGCAATTCCGTAACCGTATTTAAGGGGATGGTTGTCGAGAATGATACTCCGCCCATACAAGTGCTGATGCTACTTGTGAAAGCGAAGGTTTTGGGGCGACCCGCGTGACAGAGACGGAGGAGAGCCATTGTATCTACGCTTAGATTAGTCGCCAAATCATGGTTTGGAAGGATTGTGAGTAGTTCTTTCTTACTCTTGATACAATCTCCCTCAAATTCGCCGACCGGCAAGTTGAAGTCCATCTTCCACGCTCCAGCAAGCACGATCGTTACGTTTCTTGCTAGCATTGCGTACGTCTCGATATCCAGTCCTAGTAAGGAGTCGCGCATGCTGAAACTGAGAACTTCGATTTTCTTGCTGCCGTCTGAAGTTGTGAGTCCGAGGATCGAACTATCTAGTCCCCGACGTGTGAGGGAAGATTTCAGCTTCTCTACAGCGGAAGGACCGCGTATCAGGGCGTAGATCTTCGTGATTTGGGAAGAAGAAGAAAGTGTGTTGAGAAGTGATGTGCCAAGCGAGCCTGAGCAGCCGGTCAGGAGGACTGTATGTTGTAAGACTGGTGGGTAGGCTGGGATTTTTGGCCGTGGAGGCCATGATGATATTTCTGAAGTGAGGGAGGTGATGATGCGATGTATGGCTTCGGCTGAACTTGATCTATCGGATGCTGGCTCTAGGCTTGAGCCAGAATTTAAAGGTAGCGTTGTGAGGACAGAAACAAGTTTCGAGATTGATGGATTCTCAAAGAGAGTACTCATAGTTATGGGGCGCGATAGGTAGCCCGAGAGTGAGGTTTTGAGGGAGAGGGCAGTAAGGGAATTGATACCTAGGTCGTAAAGTGTCGTGTAGTCGTTAATGTCAGAAGTCGGGGTGTTTGAAAGTGTGGAAAACAGGGATCGGAGATACGCTGCGAGTGATTCTGCACCTTGAAACGGTGTTGAAGTAGGCAAAAAGCCACCAGAGTAGAGTGAATCAATCTCAGCAGCGAAGGTACGTTCCGCTTCTTTCCGCTTGACGTTCCCTTTCGGTGTGACAGGGAGATGGGCTCCGCGAGGCAGAATGTAGATCATGGACCGTAATATCTGAGAATGTTTTGGATATCGAGCTGTAACATTATGTACTGTTTCCCAAACTTCTTCTTCGACTGACAAATCTTGCGGATCGTGAACTTCGTTCAGCTCGACTAGAAGACTAACGCAAGGTCTTGAGTGACCGAGAGCAAGAGCCTTGTGAATGACTTGCGTCCCTGCCTGGATGTCGAGCTGTAATGGCCCAGCGCTGGTGTTTTCGCCATTGCTATGCACGAGAATATCGTCCTTGCGGCCTTGCAATATAAAGTACCCGCTTCCTGGTGGATCTTGAATGAAAATGTCGTTCGTCCTGTATGGTGCCTCGCTTTCCTGCCATAACTCCGCAGCGAGCTCGAATCCCTTGAAGACCACACATTCGTAAATACCTTCTCCCACCTCTTCCATTTTCAGGAACGGATTGTCAGGGTATAGATTCCGCAATCTATAACAGTCTGGACTGTCTCTTGGCCCGATTGTCCGGAGCGGTGGTCCGATTTCGGTGCTGCCGTAGGTAGTTTTGACATTCACGCCCGCAGTGACAAGAGCTTTCACTATGCTATCCAAAAGAGCTGCCCCGCCTGGTTGAAGAAGTTTGAGAGACGAAAGCGGTGAGAAGTCGTGCGTTTCTGTCAAAATATACTCATACATGTTCTCGATAAAAGTGGGTGCGCAGTGAACACACTGAACGGGATGTCCCATTTCAGAAAGGGTCCTCCATGCCGAGAAGATTGATGAGGATGAAGGTGGCCACGAAAGTGGTGGGAAAGACAAAATCTGACCGTTAGGAAGATTCGAAAGTGCAGTAGAAATACCAGCAATGTGATACCTGAGTTATTAGCCGTGACATGAAAATAAAAAGGATTTCATACATACAGTGGAAATAGGAGGAACCAGTTCTCGATTTGAAAGTCTTGGAAGAGGCGATACATTCTCGCAATCAACATCATACTTCTGTTAGTATGGATGATTGGTTTTGGCATGCCAGTAGAGCCAGAAGAATGTATGATGAACGAGTGTCTTTCCCAAACATCTCCAAAGTCTTGGAATTTAACTTTCTCGACCTGGACAAATTCTGTGGCTGAACCTTGAGCAAGGCTTTCGATCATGCCTATTTTTCTGATTCCTTGCGTGTTCGTCCTGGCATTTTTTGTATCTGTGATGATTGCCAAAGCATGACAACACTCAAGAAGATAGTGTAATGCATCTTGCGGGTTCGATTCCGCGAGCAGGAGAACCCTGACACCTAGTTTTTGTAGGGCCAATTGAGTGCAGAAATATTCAAGTGTTTTACCAGCTCCAAGGAGAGCAATGGTTGGTTGTTTCTTGGTGACATTCGCTTGCCGGAGTTCGTTTTCGAGCTGATAGGCGTACGTCAATGCCAGTGTCTCGGTTGCAGAATCGAACTCGTCCCATGTCATGACGTTATACTTGGTCGAAGGGTCTGCTGTGGCTGGATAGAGGAATGCTTTCTGAGACTTGTACACTGCACCATCATGGCGGACCAAAGCTGCCAAGCTAACGAGTCTTGGATCTGAGTACCTCGTTGAGTGCGGGTTGCCATGAAGCCACCAAAGATCTCTCGTCTCTTTTGAGGCATTGCATGATGGGATAACCAGAGCATCAGAACATTTCCAGTCCTTCTCACGATAGCTAGGATCAGAAGCAGGAGGGTCGATCAACACAAGTGACATTATGAGTGTTATGTACAGTGAGCTGAGCGCAGTGCTCTACAATTCGACGTTCGAGACATCTAGAATCAGCTTACCTAAATCAAGGGCGGGGATGACGACTATATAGGTACAAGTAGAAGCCGTGAGATACCAGATGTTGCCCTGTGAATGAACCGAATTCCCACAACCATCATATGCCACTCACTGTCTGAACCGGGCTATACTTTGCGCTTTCCCAGTCGGGAGATTTTTCTCGGGCACTTGCGGAGCGAGATAGTGGTAGCAACAGCCAACCTTACCGTTATGGAATCCACGAAGGGCGCGATAACCAAAGATGGCACTTGGTTTGATGCCCTTAGTATGGGGCTCTTTTACACGTCATGGATCTGACGCGGAATAGCGTGGATGTTCAAAATGCTATTTTCGCCGCGCGGCTGGTCAATGTTCTACAACTAAACATATATTCTCCGGGCAATAAGTGATAGCGGGCAAACCTGATAGCCTGCCTACCTTACCTATATGTAAGCGTGAATCTAGCGGGACACTAGCGAGGCTGCAAAAATTGTATGGCATACCTAAGCTAGCTTACTTATAGTAGACCAGATATCTCAGACTATTAAACTTCATCTTAGCATTTTACATAAGAGGTATAGTTTACTATCTAAATCTAAATTGGTTAGTTTTTAAAATACATGACTTACTGACTAATATATGTTTACAGTATATTATACTTAGTATCATATCAATTAATGAAATGAGTAATTCGGAAACATGATTAACTTGATAACTACTCGAATCGATACAATAATCTGTTGACCTATTTCAAATAATTAAATTAGTTCGGCTTCAATTGATTCATTATTATTACTTCACTGCGTCTTGGCGGCTTGGCTGCTAGCCAGAATTCGGACTCCTGAAATGGCAATCATGAAAGTAGGCGAAAGTGGGATTCGAGACATGGGTATCGGGCAAGAAACATCGGCTCGGCCCTCGTGGCCGGGATGTCCTAAAAATTGTTAAATAGTGGAAAGCCAAGGTGCAAGCCCAACTTGCCGCCCGCCCGTGCTCGTGCCCGAAAATCGAGTTAAATCAAAAGCAGTGTCGGACTCTATTTGTTCCGAATGATAACTCTCTGACTCTCCAACAATTTACATGTATCTCCTGCTCATCCGCGTGTGTCCGACGCCCTTCCTTCAGCAATTGCTTAACAGTAAATCTGCCACGTGTCCCTGTTCTGTTCAGCAATGTTAGGAAACGAAGTCTAAGCTGCAGTGGTATTAAGTAGGGTAATTTCTCTGCCGATATTCAAGCAGTTTGCATTATGCCCTTTTTGAAGTAGCTTCGGCGTGGCTTCTCATTGTGTAAGGTTAGTCGTGAAAGATATTGATACGTACCAACAAATGTTGTTTTGTATATATTATGTTCGAGCACTCGGCCCGGTACATTACATCACCAATATGATAGGTTTCATTTTGTGCGGCGACTTCGTTCTACTAATAGATCGTTATAGCCCTATTAAACCACAATTAACCACAATTGTGAGTACTGCACTCCATCTCTGCTGAGCACATAACTTGAAATGAGGAATACCCCTACATTTGAGCTGACATGACCTCTATTTATAGACTATGGGACTACTTGACTCACAAGCCGAGATAATCTACCGAGCCTCTACATATTTTTCATTTTTAAGAGTGAAGTCGAAGTAACCGTGTTTATTGATACTCGCTTAGTTGTCTTGGCAGACTTCGGGGGCAGTATCGGATTATCCTTCCTGTCAGTGCTTGGGGTGGACACCCTCTCTGAACTTGCTCAAACAATTCGAAAGCGTGACTGTACTTCTCGGAATTTCTTTACATTTGATTCGGGTTTATTTTCTTGTTTCCTCTTCAAGACAATCCCATTTGTCAGACTGGAAACGAGGTAGGAATGCCCACCAGGTGCAGCTACGAGTCTTGATGCTTGTGGAATTCGAATACTCGAGAAACACATGGACCACGAAGACTCTGCTCATAAAGACTTGGGATTATCCGAAGTACATGCGACTACTTCGCAAACTTCGGGTCCTTGCTCTTTTATGTGATCACATGATGCCGGGATCTCAATGTACACGATTTGCCGAATGTCGAGGAGAGATGTAAATCCAGGAGAGCGGAATCAATTGTAGATTACGACCGGCCTCGAAAAATCTAGCATGCCGCCTCTCTTCTTCAGAGTAAGATATTCACCACATTGATCCAGCAAAGAAACGTGACTGCAAATGCGTTTCGGACGAGGTTACATCATACAACTACGAACATGATTCTACAAATATGGACGAATCTGGCTATTCACATCGGCTGGACTACTTAGTTGGGACATTTTCCCCAGGGTTCGTAATGGAAGGATTACAGCATTTTCTCCATTCTTGAATGCTTTTCTCAGCTCTAGTCAGTTTTCAAGTCTTTGGCTGCTTGGCATTTAAACTAGTTCTGTCTGCGCAATTGATGCTTTTCATAATACCTGGATGGTCTTAATGCAGGTCTAGCAGGATTCACGAGAAGTGATTCACTATGTTATTCGCTAATGCTGAGTCGGTAATAGAAGATGTCAAGTATTGATCAAAGCCTAGTAAATACTTCCCAGTGGCATTTTGCTACGTACTTGAAGGTAACATCTTCGAAAAAGTGTTTGCTGGGCCAGATCGCAGTGAAATGATACTTGTTTATCAAGTGATCTCCTGCGTGTATATATGTGAACTCATAAACTAATTTGTTCCTATTTCGGGGCAGTGTAATAACACTCATCAGATAGTAACAAAGAACGATGAAAAAGCTATGATGATGTAAAAACAGTTGTAGATGCATTGAGAATATAATTTTCAGAAAATAGCAAGACCAGGTTACTCACTCACAACTGAGAGCTTTCAAGTCCCCATATTTATCATAAGATCGAATTATGATTCTTTCGTATAGCACGCGCGGACTATAGTTTGTTACACACTCAAGTAGGATTACAAGATCATCTTCTATTGGGATATCCGGGTAACAAATCAGAGCGATAAATCAAGTGATCGGCACCGTGGAGAGGCACAGCCGGGCATGGGGCGTCTTCAGCACCGGGCAAGCGATAAACTGCTTCCTATGCCCGAGCATGCTGCATATTGACCAACTGTGCATAGATAAGAGCAGCCCTTGTGTATCGGTGTTGGTTCACATGAGCAGTGACATTTTCAGCTGCAAGCAGCATGGTATCCTAATCTCTGAGCTTCTATCGATGCCAAGAATACGAGTCGGGGGAAGTGATAATGCGCTCTGTACGGGATCTTGGGTTGCAGAACAGACATGAAGTAAGACCAGTAATTCTGTTTCTTCCAAGCCGATAACTATGTGGACTTCCTCTCTCCGAAACTACGTTCTTTGCTGCAAGTTATTGATTCCTGAAATTGATACAAGTTCCCTGGTGGTTCGTCCCTCACCTGTCAGTAAGAAGTGGGAGATCGCCACCTGCCGAGTCATATTTCCGACTACCAGCCTCGATATCTCAATCCGCAACTGTCAACGAGTGTCAACAAGGACAGCAATTGTCATGGCTCCAAGGATAGTTGAAAGATTCAGGCTTCGCACTGAGCCTGGATCTTTTGCAAGTGTCAGCGGAGGACTCTCCTCAAACAAGGATCTCGATCCGGTACCTTTCGAATCTAACGAGCGAACATGGACCTGGCCTTCACTTCTAGGGTTCTGGGTAGCAGAAGCATTTTCCATATCCATGTATCAAGTTGCGAGTTCATCGATCACAAAAGGCTTGAGTCCTGGACTTGCCATTACAGCCGTACTTGTTGGTCATCTTTTGGTTTGCATTCCAGCGATGTTAAATGGTTACATTGGATGTATCTATGGTATCAATTTTCCAGTGCTGATGAGATCGACATTCGGCGTCTACGGTGCATATTTCGAAGTATTCGTGCGAGGAGTCGTAGCATGTATTTGTGAGTACTGGTATTGATACAATAAAACCGAAGGCAGAGACTGATAAATTCCAGGGTTCGGTACCCAAAGCTTTCAAGGAGGACAGTGCATTCAAACTATGTTACAAGCAATTTGGCCATCTTTCAAAAGGTTCCCAAATCATACTCCAGTCAGTGCGCACGTTACTTCGGCGCAAATGCTGTGCTTTTTCCTCTTCATCATCGTCCAGCTACCTCTGCTCTGGTTGCATGTGTCCAAGTTGAGGTATTTATTCATGGCTAAGACGATCATAATGCCAGTTTTTGGTACGACTCTGTTTATTTGGGCTTTAGTCGCTGGTTAGCCACTACCTCGCTTCCGCTTAGAAACAGCCGTTGATACATTATACAGCGAAAGGATTTGGTCCGACTTTCTCAAAAGGTACCGACATCGTCGATGGTACGCCTGTTGCAGTAGTCTTCTTCCAATGTGTAACGACAACCATATTTCCAAAAGCTACGTTGGACTTGAATATGCCTGATTTTACACGTTACGCCAAATACCCGCGCCAAGTCTTCTGGACGCAAGCAGTCGGCCTTTGCGTCCTTGTCAATTTTATGGGATAATCGTGCTGCACAATTCTTTTCGGCACTGTGCTGGGCATTCGCAGTGATCGGCACCAATATTTCAGCCAATTCGGTCTCCTTTTTTAACGATCTGGCACTTTGGTTTCCCAAGTGGATCAATACTCGAAGAGGCGCTTACGTCTGCTGCATATTATCTATTGCTGCAACACCATGGAATATTCAACATAGTGCTGCATCATTTTCTGCATTCCTCGGCGGATACGGCATGTTTGTTGGTCCGATAGCCGGCATCATGATGGCCGATTTCAGGGTCCTACGTAATCGTCACCTGAACCTTGCGTCACTGTATCTCCACCCTGATATTTACAGTTTCTTCCATGGGTTCAACCTCCGTGCATTTCTAGCTTTTGCTTGTGGTATCGCGCCTAATCTGGCAGGACTCGCGAGAGCCACAGGAAATCTGAGTGTGCCCAAGACAGCAACATATGTTTACAGCCTGAGCTGGGTTGTTGGTACATTTGTTTCGTTCGTGATCTACATAGCTGCAGGCAAAATATGGCCAATAGAAGGGAAGCATGAGGAAGTTGAGGTGATGGAAGGTGTAGATGGGTCCAGTATGGCGGTAAGTGACGAAGAGGGTAGAGCAACTGGAGATAGCAAGGTCAAGGCATGTCAGGGTAGCAAGCCAACGATTTAAGTGTGATGCCTTGCAACGCGCTATTCGGCTATGTCTCAAGGAGTTACAGAGGGCTCAGGAATACACAATTTGCTGGGTGTTAGAAGCTTTTTAGATCGGAGTTGGAGATCCACGGACGACTCTCTTATTTCAAACCCCCCCTTTGCCTCCCATTCCAACCTTCAGTAATAAAATGCAAAATAGAAATGGAATTCGTTGAAAACGTTCGCTGATCACTCATTGATTGTTGAGCTACTTGGATGCAACTTTTCGATCATGGTCGGAATTTCGATCTTGGTCGAAAATATAGACTTTGTAAACTCTGCCCTCTACGTCTTTCAGGGCCTGTCAAAGAGTCGTAATTCAGCATGATTAATAGATTGATTTGGGTCTGAGGCAAGGTAATACTTAATCACACCAAATTTTCAGGCCACAGCTAAATCGCCATGCGCCAAAATTCTAGTAACTTGGCGAGTGCATCTAGAGAACTACCTACCCCTCCCATACAAATTTATACTAGAGGGCACGAGTTATTTATATATAATGAAACATTTCATAATTAAGGTATCTTGTTACCCCTAAGGCTAAGGATCATAATTGAGGTTATTCAGAGACTTAAACATCGACTGCAATTGCAATGCGAAGGCTTTAGAGAAGGCACGTGGATAGGTATAAGCTAGGTACATCAAGGGAAAGGGCTATATGCATAGCATAGCGTCAATTTATCATTCAGATAGTATGGTAGATATCACTACAGTGAGTGTACTAACAACTTAGAGAAATAGTAATTATGGGGTAGGAGGTATTTATCCAAGATGCCGAGTATAAGGATAGTTTGATAATAAATTCGTCTAAGGGGGCGTAGCAGTTATGCAGTCTATAAGATATAGTTATGCATATAAATCTTAGTAGTGATAAATGCACGTCGCACTTTCAGCTTGCGTGACTAGTGATGGCGATTTAGTTGTGGCCTATAATAAAATAAGAACGATTGTACTAGGTGGTGAGAACAATTTTTTCGAACTATTAATAGAACTTGGTTTTGATATTGTAGAAGTACAAGAATTAACCCCTGCCTCTACATACGTACGATTTTTCTAAGTCAATCTTTTCACCGATCAGAAGCGGTATGCGTAGGGACGACGGTACTTGGCTAGATAGTATCGATATCAGAAAAAAGCAGCCGATTCTATCGAAGCTGAAATCACCCTGGTAAGACAAAGAGTTGCGAACTCAATTGAGTGACTTAGATATTGGTTCAAGTCAAAATCTTTTAGGATTTTTGCGATACTACTATGATAATCAAGTAAAATTAGTGGAGGCCTGAAGTGCTTTTGTGACTTTGATCATCTTCGCGCAAAAGGCTCACATGAAGTTTTAGTTTTATGTGAAATATATGTCGGGATAACCTCAAATTGAGTGGTGGGCCTCCAATTCGCTTGGCGCCTGGGATCTGCCCCTCCTGCTCGGTTATGAACCCCTCGACTATCTTGGAATAGGCCGAAAAGCGCAAGCAGATGGACTTGCAAAAAAGGCAAGTTGAGGTGGAGGGCTCTACGTAATCTCATCAGGACAAGGCTATGTGCTTGATCTATCCAGCATGATGAAGAGAAAGAATACCAAAAACTTAATTTGGAGGACTTGAACCACACCCGATTTGAACGGATAACCTTTCGATCTGGAATCGAACGCGCTGCCAGTTGCGCCAGCGGTCCTTCTTGCAACAACTATTTCGATCAACGAACCATATTATTGCAGATTGCACACGTTATTGAATGCTATACTGCAATTTCTGCCCTGTGCCAAGACTGCACTAGTCAGGTGACATAATAGTCGTCGTAACGAAAGCCTCGAGAATAAATAAGAGCGAATGCCAGAAGTTATACCCGCAGGTAACTAACACGCAAAGGCATAGAGAAACTTACTCGTTGGCGTCCTTGACTCGAAAATTTCTATTGCCTTATGACATTTGTTTGCAAAACGTTAGTTCCCTAAACTTGTTCTGTTAACAAACTTAAGGGTAATTAACTGCTAGGACAGGATTTACCTTTCAGTCTTTGGTACAAAAGTCATCCAAATCCACATGTTATTGCTCATCTATTCGTGTACTTAAGAATTGCATCGTCAAGGTTAAACTGTATTGATAACACTTTGTGAGCGACCTTCGAAATGGCACTTTCGGAACCAATTCAACCAAGGAAATTTTCCAAATCAACCGAAAACTCCTCTGCTGGATTCGTGAGCGGTTGAATAATAAAGACACATTGAAACGTGATATCTCATCAACACTTGTGTAGTGCCAGAGCGAATAGAGGCTTTGAATAATTCTTTGTTGGGGGACAGGTGTAGACATGAATAAGCAAAGAATCCTTCGGATGAATGTGAATACCTAGCTGATTTTGACAAGCGAGAACGCCAAATCCCAATATGGATAATATTTTATTCCTCGACCAAAAGATAGAAACATCTTTTGAAACTCGAGCGTAGTATTAAATAATAGTCAAAAATTTCATTGAAGTAGTTCTTAAAGATATCCGAACACTAGAAATTAATCAATCACTATTTCTTTAGCAACACGCTCTTTGTTGAATCCGGCCACCTTTGCCTTCGACGGAGAGCCAGGCAACCAGCCGCACTAGCGCATCACATGAATAACTACTCTCTGTTTACCCCTAGTGTAATTTCTTATCGCCAGTAATCCCTTTCCCCGTTGAGCATTCCTGTAGCTTCCTGACCGATCTTGCCCACCACAATTCTACCTTTCCCCCTAACCAAGAATTTTCCATCCCCAACACCACCAATCACACCACCATTATCCAGATCCCAAGCAACCTTTCCCCTCAGGATTGTGTACCTTGGCCAGTTCTTCACAGTCATACCCTCATACGGTGTATAATCAACACAATGATGAAGCGACTTTTGCTCAATCACTACTCCGCCCTCGAGTTCACTCTCCGGATACCATATAACCAAATCAGCATCGCAACCTGGTGCAATATTACCCTTGACACCTTCCAAGCCATACAATTTTGCTGGATCGGAGCTCGTCAGCTGAACGAATCGTCGCAGAGTCAATCGGCATGTCGCCGCTTCTCCTGCATGGCTGAACAGCAAGGGCAATCTTGTCTCGACACCAGGCACGCCGTTCGGAATATCCTTGAAAACCATAACCCCATCTCTCAGTCCTAATCTCTTGCCACCAGAGTGATCGTAAGTAGAGGGTGCATGATCTGAGCTGAAGGTTGTGAAAGTACCATTCGCAATGCCACGCCACATTGCTTCCAAATCTTTTGGATCGTGGCGTAAAGGCGGGCTACACACACACTTTGCACCCTCGAAGGCATCTTGCTGGCTTCCTTTCAATCTCTCGCTTAAAAGGAACAAATATTGCGGACAAGTTTCAGCATGAATGGGTAGCATCCTCGTCTGGGCCTTCCGTACATGCTTCATGGCAATTTCCGAACTCATATGTACGATCAAGATCGGAGTGTCAGTCAACTCTGCTAAACTGATGATACGGTACGTGGCTTCATTTTCGGCAATCTGAGGACGTGCAATGGCATGGAAGTACGGGTCTCCATGTCCGGCTGCTTCCAAACGAGAGGTAATGAGGGATATGATGTCGCTATTCTCGGCATGTACCATGGTTGTGAAGCCTAGCGAGCGAGCGGCCATCAGAACGTCAAGGATTTCAGAGTCCCCAAGCTTGAGAGGCTCGTATGTCATGTAAAGCTTGACACTTGTAATGCCCTGAGACATGAGAACCGGGAGCTCTTTGCTCATAATTTCCGGAGTCGGGTTTGTGAGGATAAGATGGAATCCATAATCGCAATAGCTCTGGTCTTTGGCGCGAGTATGGTATTCTTCGACGGTAGGAAGGACCGTGTTTTCGGATTTTTCCTGGGTTGCAAATGCCAAAACGGTTGTATTTCCTCCAGCAATAGCACTTCGACTTCCTGTAACGAAGTCGTCACCTGTAAGGGAATTGTCTTGAGCTAGGTGGACGTGACTGTCGACTCCGCCGGGTGTGACATAAGCCCCTATGGCATCGATGATTTGAGTATTTGCATCTCGGGGTAAAGATGTACCCAAGCAGGATATCTTGCCACCTACAATACCGATCTCAACGCCAAGGGAAAGAGTATCGCTAGCAGTGACCTGAAATCATTAGCAAAGATCTCGCTTAGTGCAATGAAGGGTAAAAAGACAAAAATAACACGCCACAAGGTACCGTAAAATGTAGGGATAGTCGCGAATCCCCTGCACGTTACCCGAGTATAACGACCTTGGATGATCAGCTTTTGAAGCACATCTGAACTGAGACAGCGAAAGCTTGAGTTGATAAAAGAATACAAAAGCACAAAAACATACACCAGCAGGTATTCGCGGGTGGTCACCCACCCAACCACCAATCTGCCGATCTGGTGCTTGTTTGTGTATGGCAGAGCGGACGGGATGCCTAGTTCTCACCAGTCTATGATCGTATGTGAGAGACCTTGGTATGTTTGCGCATCTACTCAATGTGATAGAAGTGACGCTCGTCAGCTTCAGACCAGACAGAGCCAGTTAACGGCCTCAACCTCATCGGCTTCGACAAGATCGGATTCTTGATGAAGTCTTAAAGCTTAGATTGAGCTTCTTCGCGGTGAGGCTTTGCAGCAGAACAGATTTGTGTAAGGGACGTGCTATAATGACATCGAAGTAGTACTATTACTGGTCATGAGAGCCAGTGGTACCTCAAAAGCAACGCATGTTTGCAAAAAGCTAGAATGCCGAAATGATAGTACTCAGAACTCACAATGATGCCATTTGTAACGACCAAATCGAATCCCATCATGTGCCGGTATATGTCTCGTCCACCTTTTCAAAATTGCGAGCGCAAATAGTGATGCGAAGCAGGACCAGGTCAACCAGTAGGATTAACCTCAAGGAACTTTGACGGGCCAGAATTGCAGAGCAAAGCCAGGGCGACGGCGACCTTACCCAATACAACAATCATTCCATTACCCCCACTCTAGCCGATAGATTCCAGATGTCTTCGACCCGCGAACCCGACGTCGTCAATTTTAAATGGACGTCTTCTCCGTTTTCCCCGTCCTCCCGTCCTCCAGCCCGGTCCCGGTCCGCCGACGAATCGAGCTAATTCATTCATCATCATAAAAGTAACCTCGGGTCTCCGGAGTGCGTGCAGAGTGCGCCGTCGGGCAAGCAATATTAATCGGATCGCCCCACCCATTACCGCACGCAGATACGCTTGTCTCGATTGAGACTTGTTTTCTTGCTCTCTCGCTTACTAGACAGACTTTACCCCTTTTCAACTCAATAACACAGCTCTTCATTCCCGATAGTGGGCTGTGCACATGAGCAGTAACTTAACAGTGGCTTCAAGGCCAGCTAAAAACCGGAACACCCAGCAGGCAAGGACGGCTCAATCTGAGACTTGGATTCATCTATCGAGCTACAGGCCTCGTGTTGCGGAGACGATGCTCTGCCCGCCATACTGGCCGCTTTGTAGAATAACGGAACGGGAGATCATGGGTAAGGCTGAGTCTCGAGAATATAGTTATCTTTGGCCATAGTAATCATCCGATAAGTATCCCACTCTTTCCATCTGCTTCAATTGATTGTATCTTTGGCCATCGTACTCGAATAAGTTTCCCACTCTCTCCATTTGCTCCAGTTGGTTTTGTCGGCTTTTGTGTTGGCTTTAAGTCATCGGTATCCGTCGTCCTTCTACTATCGTAGAGCACACACTTGTTTTTTCTCTACACAACCCTCATATCCTTTGCCCATCTCTTCTGCCTCGGGCTCCATCGTGATTTGCTTGAAAACGAGCAATCAGTCAGCCCATCTAAAGAAACACCTAATCACCACTCCACCATGGCACGCACACTCACAATCGCCGCCGCTCAAATGGGCCCTGTGCATCTCACATCCACACGCCCAGAAACACTTACCCGACTCCTCACACTTCTCAAATCAGCTTCCTCTCTCGGCGCCCAAATCGTCCTCTTTCCCGAGACGGCACTTACTACATTCTTCCCGCGAAACCTGATCACATCTCCCTCGGAGCTAGAGAGCTATTTCGATTCCGGCTCCACACTCCTCACATCGCCTAATACAGCACCTCTGTTCAGCCTCGCTAAAGATCTCAATATTGACGTCAGCATTGGCTTCGCTGAGCGTGACGACGATGGCAAGGGGTACAACACCTCTGTGTACTTCTCTGCTAGTAAAGGCGAGATTGTTGCTAAGTACAGGAAAGTACATCTCCCTGGGACGAAGGAGCCATTCGAGAATCCAGACGCAGTGAATCAGCTTGAAAAACGGTACTTCGAGCCGGGAAATCTAGGATTCCAGGCTTTTCGCGCGCCGGGGTTAGTAGAAGGAGTGGTGAAGAAGGACAGTCCTGGTGCAGATGCTGATGTCAAGGGACGCGGAGATCCGATTCTGGGGATGATGATCTGTAATGATCGAAGGTGGGTAGAGGGGTGGAGATGTTATGGTTTGCAAGGTGTTGAGCTGGTATTGTGTGGATATAACACTGCCGGATATGCACCTGATCTTTGGGGGACGAGGAAACCCATGACCCCTGAAGAGGCGGAGATGGATGCAGTATTCCATCACAAGCTATGCATGCAGGGAAACTCGTATATGAATAGCTGTTTCTCGGTGAGTGCTGCCAAGGCGGGGTTGGAGGATGGGGGATACGATTTGATCGGAGGGAGTTGCATCACTTCACCTGAAGGGCATGTTTTAGCAGAAGCAAAAACTAAGGAGGATGAGATTGTGTTTGCGGAAATCGATCTTGAGGATTGTAGACAGGGAAAGGAGAAGACTTTTGATTTTGGGAGACATAGGAGGATAGATCAGTATGGTCCTATAACGGTTCAGAGTGGTGTTGTAGAGCCTGAGCTGCTGGAGTAGAAGATGTATGTGAACGGACTGATAGGCCAAAAGAAATATTGGGTTTCACAGAAGCAAAGTGCTTGCGGCGAGCCTCTACTCACTTCAGTAGGCATTGGAGGAATTGGTGCCTCCAAGTCATATCAGAGACCGAAATACATAAATTAATACAATCAAGAAGTATAAGAAGGTTCGAGTACATACAGGAAAGACCTCGTATCCTGGCACTTGCTCACGAGATGGTTTAGACCGAAAAAGAGTACAGTTGAGTGTAATACTGCAGACTGTAGTTGTAGAACATGAGCAGTCACTGGCCCCTTTGGAGACGTGTGTGCCTCTGATCCCTGGACTCCTCATAACTCCATACCTATTGGCCTATCCAGCAGCCGGATGGGTTGTTCCGTTTTCCAGAAGCAGGCCATCTAATCGTATCAATCCAAGACTCATCAATCCATTCCCAGTACTCCCACTGCCTATCCGCATAGCCCATCTCCAACGTGCCACTAGACCATCAATTTCAGTTGTCTCGACATCATTTTGAGATGTAACAAGAAGTTGCATGAGAAAGGATGATGCGATGGCGAAATTGGCTCGTGACCCTGAACCTGGTTAGTTCGATTTGAAATGATGGAATGAGAGGGATGCGTACACGAATGCCAAAATGCGTCCAACGATCCTCTTCCCAGATTCTCTACGAACTCTACGACTTCCTTCGCACATTCTTTTGCGCCAGCTCTAACGGCAAGTCTGCCGTCAACTATACTACGATCTTGTTCTTCGGCACTTGACAGGTTCTCCAATGGTCGGAGGAGAGCTCGAAAGAGTGTCATCGTGGCAACTATGTACGCCAGAGATAGTGAGGGGTTCCCACTTACCCGAGTATCCACGCGACTATCAAAGCGACCTGATTGGCGCATGGCAAGCGCAGGTGGTAAGGAGTCTTTCCAATCCGTCAAGCTCTTCCGTAACGAACGAGCAAGATCTAAGGAGAGATTAAAGTTCTTGGAAGTCCTTTGTGTTGCTCTGATGGTGTAGTATGAGCCCATGATGTCGCTAAGGATGACAGTCAACTCCACAAGAAGACGGAAATGGTTGCTGTCCGCATCAGGCTCCAAAAACCCAGGGACAGCCGTGGAATTTGGATCAAGAGATGGTGGCTCTAGATCGGAGTCGAGAAGAGGAAGGACGTCAAAGTCATCTGTCTTGATATGGCTTGGCATGCCTGCCCCTAAGGATGCCCATTTGTCCATAATGAAGACTGCGTAAAAGAGTCGTTTTCGTAAAGTCATTTCCCAGGTTGGTATGCTGCTCCAGCCGCAACATTCCCTCTGAAGGCCTAGCGAATGCGCTAGACTAACGGTCCATCCTACCAGACTCATCTTCCAAGGCGTGTCTGTGGTGTAGCGATTCGTGGGTGCTCTTTGCAAGAGCAGAAGACATGCTTGCAGGGTTGCTAGTCTTGGAGTGTGTAACTCCTGCATGATATAGAGCCATGTTATCCGGAAAAGTTGATGTGCAGGTGGAGGCGAGTGAATAAGAGTAGTACTGAGTAAATCATCGTATAACATGAATGGCAGAGAGGAGGCATATATAGCCGAAAGAAGAGAAAATGGTAAAGTTTGCAGTACCGAAGGTAATACAGGTCCGTTTGGGCAAAGCTCGCTTTTTGATAAAATGGGAAAATATGGGTATACATATCGCAAGAAAAGACCAATCAAGCGGAGAGCCTCTTGCTCTGTGAACATGCCTTCAATGTCCTTACGTGCTTTTTGCAACACATGTTCTTCGGCACGCGGTTCAGCCTTTTGGGCTAGACTATCGTCCGCCAGCATGAACACCACCGGCGGCTCAGATCTTTCCGATGACAGGCTATCATGATTCATGGAACGTTGAATCCGTCTATAAGTCAACTTCGATATCGTACACTCGTCGTTGGTGTCATATTTGCAATACTTCAACAGGTATGGAGTGGACTCGCCCGTTTCTCCTATAAAGCGTGCAGAACGGGATGTCCGCGAGTCTAATGGCGCGATCCTTATCCCTCCTGATAGCAGGTAAGGATCCATATTGAATATTGGAGAGGCATCACTGTGATTTAATTGTAGCTGATCGGGTGATGAAAGGGCAGGGTCGTGACCACTCAGTCCATTGTAAGACTGCTCTTGATTGAACTGGGCAATGAAGCCTGGGCTCAATGGAGTCGCCGAGACATCGAAGTGCTGATTCGAAGCTGTAAATCACAAGCACATGTCAGCCCCATTCTTTCTGAGCAAGATAGTGGTGTATGTAAATGTCCCAACCCATCTGCTGTGCCATATTCCAACACCTCCCCAAGCTAGGCCGACTCACCTGAAGCTGCCTCCCTACTGCCAATCGAGGAGGCATTCGGTCTCCTCTTCTTTTTTGGCCGCTCGAGAAACGTGCACTCCCGGCCATGAGCGGAACATAAGTTACATGGTGGACTCTCGTCGATTTTGCAAGCTACCTGCCTAGCCCGACAGAAGTCGCAAGGCCTGTACTTGCGCGACTTGTACGATCTGGGACCCGGCTGCACAGCTTGGGCTGGCAGGGCTGCAGTCGAAGTTAATGCCAGACCATGGCCGTTGTAATAATCGGTGGGCGAGACTGATTGTTGCGCGTGGACATAGTGATGTGAGTGTGACTCCATGTTGGATCGCGAGTCTCCTTCCAATCTGTAAGTAAAACCTTCGAGGCACCGCTGCCGCCGTCGCTCCCCTGCAGCCCGCGCTACAGATGCCGTGTATGTAGGTAGATAGATAGCTCTAGGTCTTGGCTTGTGGAGGTAGGCGGGGTGATATTCACGAGTTTCGCGCAACTCTTGTTTGCCGTGCCGTTACGTTACGTTACGTTCACTAAGTCTTACGTATGTAGGGTATGGTAAGGTAAGGTATGTAAGGTAAAGTAGGGGGAGGTAGGCAGGTAGGTAGATAGGTGTCTTGGTCATCAATCGGCCATGGGAGGCGGCGGTCTGCCGTTCATCGGTCGCATAGAAGATTAATCGCGCTGAGCGCGCGGGGCAGCGTGAACTCTCGCAGACCCTGCATTTGTTCAGCGCGATTGTAATTGAGGATCCTTATTTCGCGGTTCAACGGCGGCCAAAGTTGCCCCTTATCTGGGGAAGAACGGGGGGTGGGGGACGACGGCGGGAATGACGCGGCGACGAGATGAGATGAGATGGGATGAGATGGGATGAGAATACCCTCGTGTACCTACCTACCTACCTACCTACCTGCCTACCTAGGCAGGTATGTAGTCCAAGGGAGAGCCGTCTCTCGACTGGCCGGTATGTGCGTGTCCTGGAAGGCTTGATGTGTATCTGATATCTATTGCTTGTGGTCACAGCTCAATATTCATCTCCTGCGAGCTTCACTCAAGATCGATTGGCAACCTGAGCAGCTTTAGTCCTGCATTATGACTGATACAATATCACTTCCATCGGTGATCGGGTCATCGACTCGTTCAATAAACATCTTACTTATCAACCCCAATGGAACGTCGTCTATGACAGAGGCATGCCTCAGATCCCTCCAAGATACACTTCCACCATACTGTACTGTCACAGGCTTCACATCTCCACACCCAACACCGTCAGCTGTCGAAGGTCATCTAGACGGGGTCCTTTCTTCAGCGGCAGCAATTCGGGCAGTAGTGCCAATTGCCCTCAAATACGATGCGTTCCTCGTAGCTTGCTTCAGCGCCCATCCACTCATCAACGCATTGAGAGAAGAGCTTTCCGCTCCAGTTATCGGCATTATGGAAGCTGCTTTGTATTCTGCGAGGATGCTAGGAGGTCGTCTGGGCGTAGTGGCTACCGGAGGGAGAAGCAAAGTTATGCACGAAGATGCCATTCGGAACTATGGTCTTGCCGGCTTCTCGGTTGGCTGCGAGACCACGAACTTGGGAGTTCTGGAGCTGGAAAATTTACCCAAGGACAAAGTCTTGGGACTAGTAGCTGAGGCTGCGAAAAGATTGGTTGAGGAGAAAGGAGCCGATTGCATTGCTCTAGGTTGTGCAGGTATGACTGAGATGAAGATCAAATGCGAAGAGGCTGTAGGCACCAAGGAAGCCACCGCCCAAGTCATTGATGGAGTTGGTGTTGGTATCCAGATTTTGATTGGTTTGGTTCGGGAAGGGCATGTCACGGCAAAAGGAGGGATTTTCAGGAGTTCTCGACAGGGAAGGAAGGCTAGAGGGCAAGACTGGCTGTAAGAAAGACTTGTTCCAAAATGCATTTCTTATATCACTATTTCGAAAGGCCGGAGCATGCTCTGCTGGTAAGGAGGGACGGGACGACACATGCTCCAAGATGGCAGACGAATATCTCTGCGCTGCATAAATTTATTTTATGGTTGATGATCATTCTTGTTACGAGTGATATAATGGGTGTCCAGCTTCCTACGAGTTCAAGCTCAGCTTCTGATATCTGAGCTTGAAAAGTCTCGCAGTTGGCCACGAGCTTGTTGCTTCTCTTGCATTGGTCTCCATGCAATTTAATACTGTTCAAGAAAGAGACTCACAATGTATCCGCTTTGATGAATCTGCGTGGGAACGAATCACAAATTTACGTTACTGTCTCAGAATAACACATATGAGTGGATGCTGACAAGAATGATCAAGACATCGATAAGCTCAGCAGAGGTGTTTGTTTCGACTGTACGCATTGCGATACCGAAAGCGGAATTCGCGTATCTTGTTTATCGATATACGCTAATCCTGCGTGCTAATTCATAAGTAGTATCATGCCGGTCGACGCTGGCTTATCAACTTCAACGTAGTACTTATTAGGAGTTAATATTCAGTCGATTTACTAAAAGTACACTCTATGTGAGCATTGCCCCTAGTACTACCAAGTACCGGTGAAGGGGGTTAATTAAATACTTACCCCGCATCTGCCATTCAGTACCGTTCTTAGCCTTTCGAATCGTTTCTAGCGCTAGAATCATTCCCCTTTTAAGACTATTCTCACTAAAGAACCGGTAGTGGCCCGTCCCCTGGTGATTCCTTCTTACTTGTACGGTAATTAAGATGAATCGTCAGAGGACTATCACCTGATCATTCCTTTACTCCTGCCTTGCCTGTAAGGTAATATACAGAGCATAGTCTGATAAGTGTTTGGCTCCTGTCTAAATCTGCCTCGGCCAGGTAAGATCTTCCTGTCGAAGTCCGGTATTTTGAAACTGGCCCTCATGCTACGACTAATGTTACGCTAGCTTGTTACCCTTCAGGTATATCAAGTCCGAAGGCCCCGAAGAGTACAACAGTCGGGGTACGTTATTGGCAAAACTGGGAATTACAATGATCTTATTTGTTGTTTATGATCAATTGAACTATGAGTAAACACCTAGACACATTTTCGACAGTGAAGCAATATTACAATTTCAGGAATGCTCGAGTAATTGTAAGTGGATTCGAGTAAGCTTTCCTGTGGCTCGGACTCGGTAATCCACTGTGCGTGGCCGAAGTCTGCAATTTTCGGAACTATAGGGCCGAGTCGGATCCGAAGTTGCCCAAATTGATTGTGCGACTGATATATTGAATACCCGTCTCTTTCTTTCTGGAGCATGGGGTTTTCGATTTGTGCTTGGGCGAACTCGTCAAGCACAGAATCATCCTCAAATTTACAAGAATATTTTGCAAACTCAGATCTAACCGAAGGGGTGAGTCACTTCCAGTAGTAGGGCCGCCTTGAAGAGTTGTCCACTTACCAGTATGGATGATATGACACTCCGAATGAAGATAGTCAAGACCAGTCAGGAGACATATCAAGTACATCTTCAGGAGCTTTAGGGGGAATCTCTTCTGCTTGAGGCGAGACTGGAAAAGCGATAAAGATTCTCGCATTGGCTCAAAAACTAGGCACATGTGCATACCATTTGGCCCCAAAACCTCAAAGCCCTCAATGACATTCTAAAGATACAGTACCCCTTTATGAGAAAGGTTCGCGCCGGCAAGACACCTGCCGACCTGCAACTCGTGTTCAGCAGCTTCTTTATTGCTATAGTCGCAGGTGCAAAATTTGAGCACCACGTAAAGTTCTGATTCACAAGGTTCTTTCGACTTCGTGCTAAATCTATGTTAGCAGAAGCCGAATACATTGAATATAAGATCTACAAATTCAGATCCCTTGCGAGCCAAACAGTAGAGCCACTACCATATCCAAGCTTTGCAACCGTCTCGTATCTCTCCCTGAAGACCTTTCCAGGCTCTACAGGGTAGAAATGTCTGGCATTGTAGTGAGGCAAAAGTTCTTCTTCAATGGCATCTGAGGGTGTGACGCTTGTGAATCGACGGTCAGGCATTCCAAAACCAAGCATGCGTATTGATGTACCTATAGAGGCGGGTCGAATGAGGCGCGACCGCCATAGAGCTGAAGTATTTGTGAAGTGGTCCCGGGGTCTACAGCGTAGAAGAAGATTCATATCTTTGCATAAACAGGGTAGGAATACTGATGTGAAAGCTCCCGTCGCACGACTCGCTTTCCCCAGACGAGAAGCAGAAGGGTAATGCTCTTTACCTGGTCGATGTGCGCGGTGAAGATAGAAAGGTAGAATTAGCTTGGAAATGGCTGAGAATCCCCCAAAATCAGCAGCCTACTAATCGTTTCAGTGGAGAAGGGAGTAAGTAATACTTATACTTCCAAATCATACAAAGATGTGATCACTTTGCCCAAGAGTAATCCTTTTCGTCCGTCCGAGACGAATTTGGCTAGGCTCGTTGTCCAAGCGAAAAGCTTCAAGCTGTGAGCCTTGCCTCTTGGAGCGAGTTGAAGGCGGTCTGTCCCGGATCAAAATTCGATGCGCGCGATAATCACAACATCGAATTGTGTAGATTAAATAAACCCTGCTACGAATACATCGGTGTATTCTGTACAGACAAAGGCATTTCCGAAATTATGGCACCTCGTAAGTTTCTGCTTATCTTCATGTACTGAGGGAATTACTGACAAATCTATCGTAGAAGTACAATTCAAGCTTTCACAACCCCCCTCTGACGCGGTATCATCCCTGAAATTCGCGCCCAATTCACCAACACGGCTACTGGTCTCTTCTTGGGATAAGAATGTTTACTTGTATGATACACAAGACCAAGATGAGGGCGGAATGCTGATCGAGAAGTTCGAGCACCGAGCCCCTGTACTCGATGTGTGCTTCGGAGCCGATGACAATGAAGCATTCAGCGCAGGAATGGACTGGCAGGTGAAGAGGTAAGGAACGCATCACGAATGAATAGACGTCTGCTGATTGAATATATGTAGAATAAACCTTGAGACCGGAGAGCAGACTGTGATGAGTGCTCATGGAGCACCAGTCCGATCTGTGGTTTACAGCAGAGAGCATTGTGAGTGACCTTGAACGTATTCGAAGCTCTAGGACTGATAACAAGCAGCAATCCTTATATCGGCTTCCTGGGACTCTACCCTTCATTTTCACGATCTCAAGAACCCAGATAAAGAACCGACAACCATCACGCTTCCCGCCAAACCTCATTCTCTCTCAGTGACAGCCTCGAAACTGGTCGTAGCAATGGCTGCCCGTCTTGTCTACATATACCAACTCGAAACCACTGCTGCCTTATCCTCCGAAGCCAATGGATCGACTACAGACTTGCAACCTTGGCAGCAACGAGAGTCATCCTTGAAATTCATGACCAGAGCGGTTGCATGTATGCCAAACGACGATGGATACGCTACAAGCAGTATCGAGGGTCGAGTAGCAGTCGAGTGGTTCGATCCGTCCACAGATTCTCAAGCCAGGAAATACGCATTCAAATGTCATCGTCAGCCAGATCCTGAGGTCGAAGGAGCAGACATTGTCTATCCAGTAAACGCATTAGCTTTCCATCCTGTACATGGAACTTTTGCTTCGGGAGGTGGCGATGGTGTAGTGGCTTTGTGGGATGCTGTTGCAAAGCGGAGGATTAGACAGTATCAGAAATATCAGGCTAGTGTTGCGGCGGTAGCTTTCTCGAGTGATGGGAAGTACTTGGCTGTGGGTGTATGTCCTGGTTTTGAGAATGGGCAGGAGGATTATACTGGGGAGGGAGAGACGCATGTTTACATTAGAGAGCTCAGCGAGACTGAGGCGAAAGGCAAGGGTGCTAAGTGATGATACTCTGTAAGTTTTTCCGATTTAGCAAGGCGTTGTGTGGGGAACAAAGTGAGATTGACTATGCGTGCAACTTTTACATGACACAGATCCCGGGTTCAGTTATCTTCGGACCAGAGCTCCATCACACAATACCAGGCACGTTTGAGTTCTTATTTGTTATGTACAAGGAGATGTTTATTCATCGATTTACAGTGGTACGTCCAAGGGTATCAATCCATCCGACAGTCTCAATATAAGATTGAAGTTTGATGGATGTTGCTCATAATAGTCAGCTCCCTTTCTGTTGCGATATCGCTTACGAGGACGTAACAGAAGGTGATCCGAGTATTGTATCCTCTATTTATATTTTAGGTAGGTAGTTTATAGATTTTGCTTAGCCTAAAGCAGCCACCTATTTTGCTAGTGAAGGTATATAAAAACATTTCAGCGAAATCAAGGCATGGGTCAAATGCCATTTTTTCCCGACGCAACAGACTCAAACCACATCAAATTCAATAAAACTCCGTTACCAGGCTCCAGAAAACTCTTTTCACCATCTCCGGCGATCTCAATTTGATGTGTCTTGCCGAGCCTGAGGAGCAGCTTTGCCCGCGCCGGCTGACTTTAGCCGATATTCTACCTAATTGCCCCTTTCAAGGTCTACGTTCCCTTTTGGTAACTCGTCAAGGTATGTCTGCGACTCTACTTACTGGATTCAGACTTTCAAATGCACGATAGACTCACAACTACCACAGCCGATATATGGATTCGGACATTTTGACCATGTATATTTGCTAGTTATATCAAATTTATCCGCAAGTCGGTTTCACACTTTATGATGTATTAATACAGCCACAACCATCTACCATTATCGGAACCATATCGTATTTTGCAAAGCATATACATGTCATCCACGCATCCTGTAGAACGAGTCATTTCTCACACAAGCCACCACTCAGGCACTTTCCCTATATAGCCCAAGCAAATACCAAATGCTGCTTCCGTAATATACCTCCGAAACGAGCAACTATCTAACTTACAACTTCAAGTCTGCAAAGGTTTCTTGAAAGGTGGTTGATAAATCGCAGAAGTTGGCCTCCTCTTCGCGCTTGCATGCAAGGTTCCCATGCCCATGCTAGCAGATCTAGTCAATTCTCGCATACTCTTGTTTTGTCTTTGGCTTGGAGTCCGTGGCTGGTTTAAGGGTTGTACCCAGCTTAGTTGTTGAGCAGATGAACTCGTGGCGGGCGACACTGTGTGCTGAAATGCAGCAGACATGCTTATTCCACCTGCCATTAGACGATGTCCGCTCTCGTCCTCCTCTTGATCCGGCTCGAGGCGTGCACGCGCTGGTACAGACAAGGTTCTGTTGACTCTGGACCTGGAGACATGGAAAGGCTGACTCAGGTGTTGGGATGCTTGTGAGAAATATCCTTGTTCTGGGACCATGACCACCACGTTCTCCTCTTCTACAAGCTCAACTTGTGTCTCTGGGACATCAGCAGGATATGAGTGATGAAATTTCTGGGTATCTCCAAGAATGATGGAGCCTTCTTGGCTATTGCAAGTGGTGGCTAAAGGATTCCTGAGCGATCCACTTTCTGGTAGTTCATCCACGACGTACAAAGACTGACTTCTGATACTCGGTCGTCTTCGGAGAGAAGCGAGACGAGACAGAGCGGCTCTTGCTCGTTCTCTAGGTGGCGTTGTGACATCAGTAATTTCTTCATCAACTTGCATGTCTGGTCCTCTTGTATCAGGAATTCGAGGACGCCATGAGCTGTCAAGATTGTAAGTAGGAGGTAGTGATCGCTGGCTCACGCGATTTTCGAGTTTGGAAGTATCTACTGTAATTTTCGGTTCTGATAGCCGTTGGCTCGAGGCGGTCTCCTGATCTTGAACCTTGGAAATGTACTTAGCTCTTTCAGGCTGGCTAGACCTAGGCGTTTGACGCTTTTCTGCAAGTCTCGCCTTCTCAAACTCGGTTTTTTTATGTAATTCTAACAACAAACTGGCATATTCCTCTCTACGTGGTAGTATTGGAGCTAGCTTGCTCGACCGAGCTTGCACAATATGTTGTGATTGTTTCAGTGGTTTCTCGTCATGAGCCTCTGCTGGGATGACATCCTTAATGTTCTCGGGACCATCGTTCTCTTCGCCTTTTTCGATGCCTTTTTGAACACCGCCTTCGTTGAGTATAAATGGATACTCTGCTTCACCATCATCGTCAGGGATATGCTCTTCTCGATCGTCTTCTTCTTCGTTCTCAGAGGGCGTCAAGTAAGGTTCATCTTCTTCAGTTTCGCCTTCGCCTTCATTATCTGCTCCGTGATCCACTGCATCGCCCGTGTTCCGATAAACAATCTGACCCTCGTCTCTTTCATCATTATGACGCATCGGTCGCTTCATAGTAACGCGGCTGATTTCTTGAGAGGCGATTTGTTCGTCGCGCCTCTGTAACATGGTCTTCTTTTGTATAGTGATGGAATCTGGTGGTTCTAATAGATCCGCTATTTGTTCCTGTACGACAGGTATAGGCTGAGAGTGGGCTTTTTGTTCTGATTGCCGAATGTCTCTAAGAGTATGGCGAACTTTTTGTGACTTGCCTTTCAGGGGCGAGCTGTTTCCAGCAGGAGTCGAGGATAGAAGGCTTTGATGCGGAATATTCGGAGTTGGCGGATTCACGGAAAGTTTCTCCAAGTCCAAGTTTTGGACAACAGGTACAGATCGAGGCCTCTCTTCCTCGTCCATGTGCATTCTATCATCATTAAGCTCTGGAGCTGCGCTTCTTGTGATACGTTTCTTCGACTTCCGGCTCTTCTTGTGACGATGAATCTCTTCTACCATATGCCCTAAAGGCTTCTCACTAACAAGAGAAAGCTCTCGGTACTTGACGTTGATAGTGTGGCAGCTCTGCTTCCGTCTTATCGGCAACTTGATAGGCATCAAAAGTCCAATCGGAGTTCTTTCTTGTGCACTGAACCCGTCGGAGTAGCTCTTGATCGTCTTAGTGTAATTTTCGAAATGCGAACGTTGTGGCATGCGAAACAATGAGATATCTATCGTTCCGAAACCCTTTAGTTTTTGGATCTTCGCCGAATTTTTGCGTCCTCTGTGCCGACTATTCACTCCATTTTCCTCCTTATCCTCGATCTGAGAGATCGGATCTTGTGACAGCTCCAACGGAGGAGCTGCAAAGAACAGCCATCAGCACTGATATTACTGTAGACCGGATCACTTACTGTCAGCACCTTCTATGTCCGATTCATCCAGTCTTTCTTGGACTAGCAACAGCTCACCGTTGTCCGGAAGACGGCGAGGTTTCTTTACCGACTTCTTGTGTTTAGTCTTCTTCGATTTACTTGGCTTTGCTGGCTTCTCCGCAGCTTTTAGTTGAGCTACCTTCGCTTTGCGCGCAGTTTTTGACGCTCTTCTGTCGTTTAGTTCTCTCAGAGCCGTCTTGCGAATTTCTACGCTTGGCACTCGCCGTTCCGTCCTCCTCTTTTTGGTGGGTGATGTACAGCTTTCGTTGCCTTCCTCATCGTTTTGTTTATCGGCTTTGCTTGATTTGCATATCTCCGCAGTGCGCGACCTTTTAGGACTTGTAGAAGTGGAAGTATCCAGCTGGCCCTTGACGCAGCCATCATCTATAACTAAGAGCTCTCTTTCGATCTGATCGAGCGACTCACTGTGCTCGGATCTATCTTAGCTGAGGCTTCTGCAGAGGGGTAGGAATTCAGAGAGAATAGTACTCACTTCTCGACAATATGATCCTGCTCCTCAGGCTGCTCTTCGTCTGGTTCTTCCAATCTCCCTTGTGCTTCCTCTTCCTCCTGCCTATCCTCTTCCTCTTGATCCTGCACGGGATGCTGCTCTTCTTCTTGCTCATCCACTTCACTTTCACTTTCTTCCTCCTCGCCCAGCTCCTCCATCTGGTCTTCTCGAACGTGTCTCTGGGCATCTAGTTCTCTGATTGACTCAGCAGCTTCATCATCGTCTTTTTCAAGGGGAGCCTCACGACCACGACACGCGTGTTGCTCGAGGGTCAAGCTATCCTGTGACGCGGGGCTAGGTGAGCAGTCCTCAAGATACTCAAAATTTCTTGCTGTCGGCGCTAGATTATACCCGTTTAACAAGGGCTTGTTCTCAGCCGTGACGCCTTGTCCAGGACCTCTGTGAGTCTCACCAGCATGCCGAAACAGCTTCGCAAGCATGTATCGATGGTCCGTTACGTATGTCTTCGCTGGCGGTGGCTTTGAAGCCGAGAGAATCGGTGATCGGAGTCGCGGAATCTTGTAGGCAGACTCTACAGTAGGAGTGGCTCGCCACTTGATAGCAGATTCCGCGACGTTGCGAGCTCTTGGAGCTGCATATGCCTTTTGAAGAGTGACCTTCCGCCTTACTGTATTTGGCATAACATCACGAGATTCTTGAGCAGAAACAGCCGAACCAGGAGTTGCCCGCCATACAATAGCGCTCGCAGCAACGTTACGGACCCTTGGGGCAGAATGTACTGTGCCAACTCCACTCTTTTGCACTCTCCCTGAGGCTACATGGCGAAGAACTAAACGCGGCATCGCACTGACAGGCATCGCCGCACATCTCTCCGGTACAATATCACTGGTCCTAACAGTGGCGGCGGCACCACGAACTGGAATGACGGCCTGTGTTTCCAGCTCGCTCTCAGCATACGGCAACTTTTCAGATCTTGAAGGGACAGGTGTATGGGATGTGTGAGTCTGTGTTTCTCTTATTGCATTGTTGTCAATGGCTTCCGCGGCAGTATGGTCCGGTGAGGTAGTTTTAGATCCAATCGCGGTGCCGACCTCATCTCTCCTTGATTTAATTCCTTCAGAGACCTTGAACATTGGCGAGTTGACTGCAGGGAATTTCTCTTGTGATACACATCCGGGCAAGTGTTTTGTCCGCACTAGAATTACGCGGCCATTGAAAGGTGTTTCAGACGTTGCTCGGCGCTGATGCTCAGTGGCCATGCTGGCTAGGAGACAGGTAACCACCGCTAAAAGAGTGTAAGGCGATAAAAATGAAGATCAAGGTAAGATGTCGATAGAGAGGTAGGTCTGCAATGAAAGGCAGATTATGTGATATAAGGAAGAGCCAGGCAGCCGTGACAGCGCAGGTGCTTTTCGCATCCAGTATCAAGGAAGGAATGGAGGGAGTGTATGCAAAGACACGTGACGGATGTTCTCAATGGGGAAAGAACGAACCTTTGAAGATTCTCCCTCTTACCTGCACCACAAATCCTCCAAAAACGAAAGAGAATAGACCACCCGTCTGTTTTAAAACTCTGGACATTGAATTAAAAGCTAACAATCAGACAAGACCCGATTTGCTGGGCTTTAATACCAAGGCTGGGTGAAGTTTTGCTTTGGAGGACAAGGTAGAAAAACCGCATCTCCATACTGACACTACACGACATTCTGGGTATCCAGCAAGACCCTAACCACATAGCAATGCACATTACACTATGTATGTACATATCCCTAAAGCCTTAAACACTCATGAACGAACGCCAAGATCCACAATTGAGAAATAAAAAGGAAGTGCTGGTCTGGTACACTGTCTTTAAAACGCACTGAATGCATATTGCACAGCGGCCCTTAAATATGAGTCAGCAGTGTCCTGCGTCGTAGAAAGATCACAAACGTACCCGAGAACCAGAGTAGCACTAATACCGAGTAATGCCCGAGTCTTGATGCGCTCCTTCTTGAGCTCTACAACCTCTGTCTTGACCTTCTTCGCAGGCGCTGGAATGAATTCATCCGTTCCGTCCTCGTTCTCTTCGTCCTCCACCTCTTCAACCTTTCGCTTGCTTCTCCGTGGGAGAGCAGCTGTCTCTTCCACTTGACCTTTGACGGCTGCCTCTACCATCTCCTTAGCCTTAGCGATCATCGCCTCGGTATCCTCTGGCAGGGGTAATTCAGCGTAGCCCACAGGCATTTCGACCTCGACATGGGTGTGTGTGATCTCCGAGTCGGCCTTAACCTCGACATCAGTGTCTACGTGAACCCGGACCACGGGCTCCTCTTTCTCTAAACCCTCGTCCTTTGGCTCTTTCTTCGATTTGGCATCTGCTACCTCATTGTCGCCCTTGGTCTCGGCAGCGGCGGCCTTCAACGATTTATTGAAGTTCTCGCTAGCGGTTTGTACAGAAGGCTCAGCTGACTCTGATCTAACAGACTCCGAGGTACCTCTGGCCTTTCTTGTCCTTGTTGGAGCGGCTGTCTTTTTGGGTGACGCGATTTTGCTTGGAGAAGCTGCCCTTCTAGGACGCCCACGACTTGGGGTTGGCGCCACCAAAGATTCTTGTGGCATCAGAAAAGTTGGCGGTGGAGAGATTGTCTTTGGTGTGGCATCCTTAGTAGGGTTGGTCTCAATGGGAGTATTATCCAATAGCGCCTTGATCCAAGGGAGAATGTGGTATTCTTCGGCGAGTTCAAGAGCGTGGTGAGGTGGGATCCAGACATTACCGGCTGTCTCATCCGTGCTTGTTGACTCCAAACTCTTAATGTACTTTCTCTCAAGTTCCTCCTCGGCGACTTCGGCATATGGGAAGGTAGCCTTGAACATACCCGTTGCGCTGATATATCCGTCTTGACTTCGTCGCATCAAGAAGTATGATGCAGGCGAAGGCTTGAAGATGCCCGACTGGATTCCCTTAGGAAGAGGTGCTCGGAGGTGCGCATAGTCGAAAGTACCCAGGTTCTTCGGTTTTGTAGAGTTAGAAGTTCCAACTTGACCGGCCTTGACAGTGAGGTCGGTTTGACCAAGTCGGCGGCGCGAAACGAGAACATCATCTACGTCGTGTTAGCTTTTGAAGCGCCATTGTCGCATTTTGTCGCGTCTTACACTCAGGAACGGCCTCAGTCATCAGAGGATTGACCCTCTCTGGAAGCTGGCGAGAAAGCGGCATTATGCCTGTGTACTGCAAATATGTATAGAGAAGATGATGAAGGCGATGATGTCGACGAGTTCCGATAGTGCAAAGGATCACGAGAAGGAATATGTCGGGCGTTTCTAGACATGAAAGTCAGCAATGCTCCTATGACGCGCCTGGCGCATTCACTACTCCAGCGCAAACATTCTGGGACTCACCAAATAGATTTACTGGCTTCGCGATGAACAAATGCGACTGCTTGAAGCTTCAGTCCGGTGTCGTCGGCCAAGCGTCAACGCGCAAAGTGGTTTGATAGACCTTTGATTAGTGGAGAAGTATGCGGAAAGATATGAGTAAGGATTGGATGCCGAATGGATGAGTGAGGCGATAAAAGCAAAACCCACTATCGCGCAGGATTAATGCGCGGTGTTACTGAGTCTGGAGAAGGGATGGGGATGGGGGATTATTGCTGAAGTCAAGAAGATCCCTGGAGAAGAGTTCGTTCGATCCGGCCACGAGGTTCCTTACCCGTACCGTACCGTACTAAAGTACTAACCGTTCTAAACCAATCCAGGTGGCTGGGCTGGGGCAATGAGACGGTGCCCGTAACGCCCGGATTGCTCCCTTGCAGCAAAATATAAGACAAAGGTTTCTCCCTGGGTATGGAAGTACTCTCAATATGCGACGTTATGATTATCCAATTCCCTGTAGTAATCGCGTTCTTGTGCCCCAGAAGATGCAGCCCCGACTGTCACGTGACCGACATCAACCGGGGCAGCCAGCTCTTCCCAGAGCTGTTCAGTCTGATCCAATTGCGCCAAGTTAATATCTAATCTACCTTTTTTCTTGACATCAGTTCGAGCTCCTGAATAGCTCAGCGGTTGTCACATCGCGTTAATACTCCATGCACGTGTACTGTGGGAAAAGGCGGTGGGCAGGCAGGTGGAGGTCGCCTGGTCGCTTCAAACCCCACTCGGGTGAGTACAAGCTAAAAGAACAACAACCTAAGCCGAGCCTAGATTTGACTTGAACCTGATCTCCCATTTTCAAGTCACAACATCGAGATTTCGAAAACAACGAGACAGATCGAAGGAGACAAGGGAACGAATTTAGTAGACCATCGCGTCAACCGTAATCATGGCTTCCGCGAGTCAGGATCAAGATCTCCTCCCGGATCAGACTGAGGGGTTCAAGGTCGGAGAGAAGAAGACGATGGATGAATATAGCAAGCTTGGTATGTTTGGCAGCCATTTCTCCTTTTACGACTTTGATCTCCCACTTTTATCATCTTTTAATCTCTCCTTACTTGAACTTGGAAATTGTTTTGCTCAGGGCGTCTTCGCCCTTACTTCGATGCCTTGAGTGATTATCACCATCATGTGGAGGGGCTTCACTTCTATTCAAGAAACAGGTAGATGTTCATTCGAGAGGTATGCTGGGTTTTGTGCAGGTTAAGTGTCTAGCCAAGATCTTTGGTCGTAGAGATTTGTATTCACAACATATACTCGGCCAACGGAGTTGTTGTCCCTGAAACATGGACATTTAGCTCAAAGGAGGAACTTCAGCATTCTCTGTGCTAGAAAATCTCAAGAACTCGAGTGTGAACTTCGGGCACTTCGATTGTTGAAAGCTCCTTTCCTATTGCACCAGACTGCCAAGGAAGTTCTCTCCGGGTATTCTGTTCTTCCAATCCATCACACCTCAAGAACAGTCAGATTTACGTCAATCAGAGACGAAAAATATGCTCCCTCTGATTCAATCACTCAACTGACACCTTAAAGACGCCGACGATGAAGCCATGCAACGCTACAAGCAATCTCTCGGTCTCGGCGGCGGCGGCAAGGATCTCTCGGATCCCAACGACCCTCGCCACTGTATCATCCTCTCACTCTCCATGGAATCCCAAGGTCAAGCTCCTGTCACCATCGATCTATCCACCAAAGGCGCCGAGGCGACTCTCAAAGATAAGCCATTCAAGATAAAGGAAGGTGCCAAGTTTCACATGACTGCAAAGTTCAAGGTCCAGCATGAGATTCTGTCTGGTTTGCATTACGTACAGATTGTTAAGAGAAAGGGAATTCGGGTTAGCAAGGACCAAGAGATGATTGTGAGTGTCCAATTTTGATCTTCTTCACTCTCAACATCCTCCGACTCTTCGGACCATGTCAAAACCGCATGTCTAACATTAGATAGGGTTCCTACGCTCCCAATACAGACAAGACTCCAATCCACTCCAAGACCTGTAAGTCACTTCTTATAACCCCATCCATCTACTTCAAGTCTAAATTTCTCAGTTGCCGAAGAAGAAGCTCCATCTGGTATGCTCGCTCGTGGTCACTACACTGCAATCAGCACATTCGTAGATGACGACAAGAAGAAGCATCTTGAATTCGAATGGGCATTCGACATTGCTAAGGACTGGTAAACATCGAGACTTATCGAATTCAGCAAAACAGGACACACTCTTTATGTTACCAAAAGCAAAGAAAATAAAAGCGTGATTTGGTAGTTGGTTTGGCCGGGTGCTATCCGCTGGTTTCGTTCTTATACTAGCCAAAAAGCTGAGTACGGAAAGGATGGCCTGGTCAACGGGTAGGAGAAAGATCGGAGAGCGGTCGATCGTTGGAGTTTGCGCTTCAGAGAAACTTTACAGGGTAGACGAAGACGTGTGTGAGGAAATGATCACATAAATGCCATTCGTGCTACCGGTTAACGTTGTTCCTTTCGGCACCTCTAGTGAAATTTTGATTTTTGCCGGGCTTATAACGCGCACCTGTTATACATGTACGGATCTGTTGTTGTGCTACCTTTTGTCAATCTCGCGGTGTAGAAGCAGGACTGAGCTTCAGGCAAATATCCTCTTCCAAGTTCCTTCCCATTTTCCATCAATGCACCCCCATCCTGGGGCACTCAAGAATCTAAAGGTCGATGTCTGATGACTGGTGAAGGTTTATGTTGAGCGATATCTGGACCACTCTATGTTTACCCATATGAATAATATATATATATATATATGATATGAGATCAATCATCTCCTTCTCCTCGACTAGGCCGAAGACGATATGTCATTTAAAGAGAGAGAGAAACCCAGGACCAAATGAGCCACGAAGCTTGATACCACAATAAGACTCCTGGGTCTATCGATGAGAAGAAACAGAATCTTCTTACTACAAACACTCTTACACTTCCAATCGACACTAATTCAAGGAAAGTACGCAATATACTCGAAAAAGTGGATATGCTGACAGGATCCTTACAACCGATAATGAGAGCTCAAAGGACAGCAAGCGCGGTACAGGGACTGGTGACCGATTTATGAGAAGAGTGGTGTGAAACTTAAAGCAAGCTACCTAACCCTCTCAACCAGTACCAATCTTCTACCGACTCGTATGGACCGAGCAAAAAAATTGGGTTGAGATGCCAATATTAATTTCACTCCATAGGTGAGGTAAGTAGCGTTATTAGACTACCGTGTGCTACTCTCTATGCGCAGTTGTTGCGGCTTTATATGTTAAGACTTCCTCCCTTCCCACGGGAGGGGGCTCTGTTCGATGGATTCCCCCTTGCGGTAAATTTATCCGTTACAAAGTACGATGCAGTAGTAGTTATTATCTCTGACAGACACTTCGGTTCTTAGAGAGAAGTAAAAGAAGTGCTGTGATACACCTCCAAGGCTTCCATTCATGCTGTAGATTCCACGAACTGCGCTATCCGAGCCTGATAATGGTATGTACACTCTCTCTGGCTCCTCTCAAGCATGATTCGTTTCGCTAGTCAAGGTTATGACCAAGTTGTCACATCCTGTTGGCTTTTGACGAAAAGCCGAAGGAGGGAAATATTATGTACTAGCGGTGCATGTTAGGTTGATCAGACGTTCAATTTTTGCCTAATAGATGATATTCCAGCGACAGCTAACGAACACGGCATTACCCGACCTTCTGGATGAACGTGGGGGTGCCATGTGCCCGAGAATGGTGAATGGGCGAGACTGAATGACAGAAGGAAGTAGGTTGACAAAGGAGAGTCAAGTTTCGAAAGTATACAAGCAAGAAAATAGTAAGTTCGGCATAACCTACTGTTGATCTGCCTGGTCATCGCAAGAATCCCCCTGTACGTACTAGATCTCTCTTGCGACTTGCTAGCTAATGCAAATCCTTAGTAGCTAATATGCAACCTCCACCTCTGGTCAATTAAGACTTCAAAGACATGGACGGTGATTATTTTTCTCTACGTATCTAAATACGCGTAAAATAGTAGGACGTGCCCCGTGGCCTACGGGTACTTCTTCAGGAATCAGGAATAGAATCATGAAAGCTTTTGACTGACCATAAAAGGAAAAAGGCTGCATCCCGTTCACATAATATTGTGTGTGAATCTATGCCTAGTCTCATTCATCTGAAGCAGCCACCATCCATCAAGGTCGAGATGGAAGGTGTATCGTGCAGCGGGCTTTTCCCGTGGTTGGACATCGGCTCGAGGGGTCAGGGAGGAATATGGTCTCCTCTCGAACCTGGAATCGGCATGGCTAGCGACATATTCTCGTACACAAGTCTACCTTTACAATTCAAGCCCTCCACTTCAGACCCCAACCTATCTATTCTTTCTAACTCATCCCAGCATATATTGATAGGCAGTTATAAAGCTCGAAACTGGCAAGAAGATCAATACAAGAATTTTCGGCCGAAAAGAAAGGAAACCTTGAAGGGGAAGTCGACTCGTTTCCATCAAGCGCCTTCAGAATATCAACTCTTCTTCAACCTAGAGATCTCGGCATCGGAGGCGAAATCGATGTGATAGCTTACTGACTGGACCGGTAAGAGGGTTCTTTCAGACAAGAGAAGCAGACACGAATGAGGACTTTGATATCACCGTTTCATTTGACAACGACAGAAGAGAAGGCAACCCTTAGTGACAAGTCGACTGATCAGGAAAACGTGATTTTGCGAATCCCTAACCAGAACTAAAATCCTAAGAGCTGGGAATTTCGCTACCAAACTCAAGTACTCATCATTCGTTTCTCGATGCTCCTGCACCATTGGCTTTGCAACCAACGTCTGGCGGAGGAAAGTCCCAAGAGCGCATAAGAATGCTGGACAGCTACTTACTGTGTCTTGCTCGATGCTTTTACAAATATTCTACTTCCACCCTCCTGCCTCGCCCAGCAGTGTCCAAAACTAGCGATAAACATATGATTGATAGATCAACACCTCACCTCCCCTCTCCTCTTACCAAGGCCCCAAATAAGCAAGTCCAAATCTGAACGACGTAAAGATGACCGTGGTGTCAAGTAGGAAATCGACTCATCTTTGTCTGTACTTCATGAAGAAACATCACATTGTCTGCGCCTCTTCTTCCGGATGAGTTTTGCGGTATTGGGAGAAAGAGAATGAATTTTTTTTACATTGCAGGAGAATGGCTGTAATGACAAAGGATACGAATTTTCCATCCATCTTGTGAGAGAAACAGAGAGACTACGGATATCATGCGAATGACAGCACCGCAGTGAGTGATAGCAGATGAAGTGCGGACTCCAAAAGGTCTTTTCGGGAAGGAACAGAACGCGATTTTGGGAGGGAGAAGGAGGGAGAGTAGTAAGAGAAGCTTTTTCACACGGTAGATGGCATTCAAGGCGGATGTTCCTCAAGCTTGATTGTAGATTCTACTGTGATGATCCAGCTGCAGTCATGCGCTCTGGTAGATCTCGGCTTCTAATTCTTCCAGGTTTAAAATCGTATCGTCTCACATCCTCGTATTAGATGGATAGACTTGGTCTCGATGATTTTCATTCTTGGCTTGTGTGGAACATTAGCATGACATGGCATGACTTCCAACTAGAGCTGGGAACAGACTTGCTCCAAAACCGGTGTAGTCAGCTTGATTTCGAGATTTTTGATTTGCATTAATGTTGCCATACAGTTCTGTGGGTATTTTCTAATTCCACTCGATATGACTCGGTCTGTTTGGACGTCCCCTTCCAGTGAAGGCTCATTTCACAAGCTCGAGTAGCCATCTCCAACCTCTTCCTTCATATCGTAAATCTCGTTCTCATATTTCTCGTACAGCATACAAAATCTTCTTCTCGCAGCAGCTAGCCGTTTCATAGAAAGTAATCCGGTAACTGGCTACCATCAGCAATCTTGTCCTGATTCAGCTGATCTTTATGCAAATCATTCTCCGGCGCCGCGGCAAAAACGTTGAAGAACCTTTCTCCCGTATCGCTGACTTCTAACACACTCGCCATATTCCCACACCGATAACAGTAATTCGGCGCGCTCCAGACGGTACTTAGGCGATCATCGTAGAGAACTTGGTAGCCTTCTTGGCAGAGTTGATGCGCGCGGAGGATATGCGACATGTTGTTTACTTCGAGGAACTTCTTGACGACTTGTGCGCCGAATGTGTAGCCTGCTCCGCGCGGAGAGAGGGAGAATTCGTCGCGCTCGGGATCGGGATCTGACCAGACGAGGTCGGCCATTGGGCCTTCGTGGGGTATTTCGCGGAAGCGGTCGATGATTTTGATTTGGTCTATTGAGTGGATGGAGGGCGAGAGACCTAGGAAGCTTTTTGTCAACTAAATTCCAGGTTCCAGATGGCAATATATCGACATACCCCCATGGACGCAGAAGATCTGGTCGTTGATGACTACACTAAGTGTAAGGAAGTCAAACATATCCGTAAAGTAGTGCCAGACATTGGCGTTTCCATACTTCCTCGAACACTCGGTGTAAAATCCATATGACTGCGTAACTCCTCTCGATTCATGATTGCCCCGGATCAAATGTACGCGGTGTGGGTATCGTAATTTCAGACAAACAAGAAGGGAAATCGTCTCTACGCTGAACATGCCTCTATCAACATAATCGCCTGCAAGAGTCAGCTTGCTTCAGTGAAATCCGAAAGTGTCGTCGCATACCAAGAAAAAGGTAGTTGGTATCGGGACAATATCCTCCAATCTTGAAGATCTCTATCAAGTCGTAGAATTGGCCGTGAATATCTCCCACGACTGTGACCGGAGCTTGGACGTGCACCACATTACTCTCCTGCATCAGGAGTTCCTTGGTCTTTGCACATATTGCCTCGATAACGGACTCGGCCAGGAGGTTCTTCTTATAGAGGCTTTCTATACATTGATCGAGATCAACCGAAGCTGGTGGGATTAGCCTCAAAGCTGGCAGAGAAATAGCGCATGCCAAACTCACAAGGAAGGCCAGGCATATTGGAAGCTCCAAATCGCGCCGTTTTGGATGGTACGAGGTATTCACAAATCAATATGACGCTGAAGTATCAGGGATTATCGAAAGTGAGAGTGATAGCCGCCACAAAGCTCTGGTGCTGACCAGGGGTGGCTGGATGGGAGCTTGATGGAGCAGAATCTGGCTGTAAGGCGTTCTGGCGCAACAACATTGTCGCTTGGAAACAGCTTCAGTTCATGTTATGTTGTATTTATGTTGTGCTGTGATGGGTGATGGGTGATGGATGGATGGATGGATGGATGGATGGCTGGCTGTAGAGTAGAGATCTCGTTCGTCCTGGCTCAGTGACAGCTTCCGAAGAGCATTTCAAGAAGTGGTGAGGCGGAGGAGCCGGAGTCGGTTGTCTATCACTGCCTATGCCTACTTACTTATACCTGAGATCGGGACGGAGGAAAGTAAGAAGTGGATGTCGGATGTTCAGTTGCAAGATGGTGACGGTGTTGCCGTACTGTACCTTGCCTGACCTTACCTGACCTTACCTGACCTTACCTGACCTTACCTTAGTACAGAATAGTGGTCGGGCAGGAGATCCCTGCCCGGAGCGCATAAATGTTGATCCGTTCCCAATCAAATTGTTGCTCACCATTATCTGGATTGTTCACGTTCACGTCCACGTTCACTTTCATCATCCTGCCGACGTACTCGTACTCGTACTCCTTTCCATACTCATCCTCTGCTTCATCTGTTCTTCTGTTGCTGGACCATATCACATTCAACATGGGGCTGATGCACTTTCTCATGCACCGCGTTTGATTATGTTCACTTTGCTTGCTTGAGTTTTCGCTGTTAGGGATTGGTACTTTTTTTCATACAGAACTGAACTTAGAAGTCGCTGTCAAACGAGCGAGCGGGACGACACATGACATTCTTCATCCATCGCATAACCGCCGCACGCAAGCCCATTGAAAGTTCTCAAGCTTGCTTTATTCACAGCTGAATGTCATTATCGATTCTCCTATTACATTGGTACCACATCTGATATCCAGGATATCTACCACGACCTACCTCTAGCCATAGCACACTTTCTCTACTTGGCATCCTGATCTCACCCATACCCAGTCTATAACGACTGCCAGTGACCATGGCATCAACGTCATGGAATCAGGCTGGCCAGCCTGGCATGTATCAGCAGAATACTGGTTACTACCAACAGCCATGCCAACAACCGGTCCACGTCCCAGCCCAGCAGTCAGTCCACCAAGTTCCACAGCCTGTTCAGCTAAGGAAAACAAATCCTCCCCCAGTATGCTTCAATTGTGGAGTTGAAGGACACTTTCTCGTTGCTTGCCCTAAGGCGACGCAAAAGGCTCCTGGGTAAGTCATGTTTTTTTTAAAGATGTTTGTTTAGTCTATCGTTCTTGTTTAAACTGGGCAGTGAGAGATGGGGAGGCCCTGTCGATTATAACACACGTGCCGTGAAATACTCGCTGCTTCTCACCTTCGAGGCCATATCCTCCTTTTGAACCAATCTCGAGTTCAACAAAAGTTTTGTCAAATGCTCCCAAATTTATCATCATAAATCAGTTCGCGATGAGTCTTCACAAGGGACGTTCTGTTAACCGTCGTCGTCATAGGGGCTTTACTCCAAATCCAAGTCCATATCAACAGGTCCCAGGCCCGAATCAGCACAATCAGAACCATGCTTCGCAAGCTGGACCTACTCAACAGCCTCCGTATCAATTGACTCCCCAATATGGTAATTCAGGGCAGCAATATCCATACAATCCTCCGCAACCTCACCAAGCCCAACAACCACAGTACCCCTATGGCCAACCTCCTCAGTATGGACAGCCCGCTTTCCAGCCCGCTTTCCAGCCCGCTTTCCAGCAACCTTCGTACAACCAACGCCCTCCTGATGGACCACCTCACTTTAGCACTCCAGCTTACCATGGGCCACCTCAACAATTTGCCCCGTCGGCTCCTGTGCCTTACCAACAACCATCAAATCCCTATCCACCTGTAAACGCTAGCTATGGAGGAGCTTACCAGGTACCACCCGTATCATACCAGCCTCCACAGCCGGTCACAAATCAATGGAGTAATGCGGCACCTGCAGTACAGCCTACTTACCAACAGCAGCAACCTCATGGCTCTGGTCAGCGAGGATATTCTGGCCCCCCCATTCAACAGGCACAGAGATCGAGGTCAACTTCTCGGCAAGTTAGCCAAACCTTTGCACCCGCTCAACCAGGACACCCTCAAACACCAAAGTCAAACTCTGGTAGTGCCCATCAAGCGTCACGTCGAGGCTCTATGGCAAGCCCGAAATCCAAGCCTGAAGATATGCAAGCGGCCTCAAGTCGAGCCAGCACACCATATGGTAGAAGTGGATCTGGCGATAGAATGCAGCTAGGTGGCCAATTGTTAACACCATCAGCCAGTCAGAATCAAGGCTTGGAGCAAAATTCACATGGTCAATCTGAGCAATTTAACGAGGAGGATTTGTTCAACTGGAACTTTAAACACATCTTTACTGAGCCTGCGAGAGACGAAACAGTAGAACTTGCACAACCGCTGTCAGCAAACTTCAATTCGACTCCGGTACCTCTTGTCCAAGCATGGAGCACGGACGTGTCATCGATTTCGAGATATGCCAGAAAGGACAATCTGAAGGAATTTATTCGACCTATCCGAGAATTGCCCCAGTGGTCATATTCACAAGAAGATCCCGCTTTCTCAGACTTCAAACGAGGTGGGCCGTCGATTCCCTTAGAACACCTTCCTTATTGGATTACTGCGCACCATGAAGAGATGGATAGGCAGGTGATCGAAGAACCACCTCAGGAGCCACTAGAGACGGCCGTTGAGCCAACCGAACAATCTCGCAAGAGAGGACGCTCTGAAGAAGCCGAAGAATCCAGTCAAGACTACCACAATGAAGACAATGGAAGTGTTAAAGACGAGTTGTCGACCGATGAAGGGACCGGAACTTCGCGCGCCAAGCGCCTTAAGCAAGTGGCCGAAAAGGATGCAGATGAAATGATGTCGGTCCCGACTGCTCGAACTCCAGTCATTGGCTACAGAAGTGGGACTCCATGTTTTGAGACTGAAGGTGATGCTTGGGCCCCAGAGCCTGGCGAAACGGCTAGTACTCCTCAAGATCCGACAGAAGCGCTGTTGGCTTCGTTAGGGGTGACTGGCTCGCCTAAGCCGATCAGGAAAGAGTCTATTCCAGCCTACATGTATAACTTGGAAGAGGCTCCACGTCCTTCTCAGTTAACCCAGCCAATAGTTGCTACACAAGAGAATCCCAAATTGTCTCCGGATTCGCAACCTGTCCGTGAATCTTCAACTACCCAGCAGTCAGCTCCCGCAGTTACAAACGGCCGCCCTGTGAACAACGACATTAGTCCTCCGGTGAACGATCAAAATGCTCCTACCAGGCATCATCAATACGGACCTGAAATGAACACAAGCTTTCCGCTAGGTCAAACAATTAATGCTCAGTATGGCCCTCAAACCGTGAACAGACATCAAGCACCATCAATAAATCACCAATATGGAGCTCCTGTGAGCGGTCCTTACGTGAATGGTCAGGGTGCAAATCCGCCCTATGGTAACCCACCAGTAGGAAACTTTTCGCAGGGTCAGCAGTATCGTGGCACTGCACATATTCCCTATCAGAATGGACCGCCTCAGAATTATGGACAGCCTCCGAACGGACCTCATGTAAATGGGCCATCACCACCAAATAATTACGGGCCTCCACAGCAGGATCAGAGTCAATGGGCGCCACCCTCACACCAACCCTACACCCATGGCAGAACTGCTTATGCACCACTAGGTCATACTCCATACCCTCAGCCGAATGCTCCATATGTGAATCAACCTCATGTTCCCGCAAATGGCCCGTACCAGACTCCGCCTGGACCATATTATCCGCCCGGTCCTCCCCAGTATGCACAGCAATCAGGTTCTTACTATGGTAACGGCGCACCCATCGCCAGTAATCATGGCCTACCAACACAGGAAAGCCCTACCCAGCATGTTCCGCCTCAGCATGCTCAATACAATCCAAATATGCAATTCGGTAGCGCTTCACAGCCTCAGTTCGGCCAAAACCAAGCAGGTCCCTACCACAGTGGCAATGGTCCACCAGGTGATGCTATGCTCACGAGCGATCGACCCCAACAGTCTGTATGTGGTCCTTACGGGAATGCTCCACCGCGTCAAGATTCTGGGTATATGAGTGCTAGAGAGCCTTATAGCAACGAGACTAGCCCTCACGACTGTAACAGAAATCACAGCCATCCAGTTCCACCTCTCCATTCGACTATGGACGGAACTTCAAGTCCTAAGCCCGAGCATCCATCGAAGGAAGAGGAGAATGAGTCAAGTCTGGAAATGACCCGTAAAGACAGTGATACTGGATCTCCGGTTATGACTCCGACAGGAACGCCTTTAAGTCCTACTTCAAAGGAAATTTTGGGCATGTTGGAGGGCGAACCTAACTCGGCAGATGTAAGAAGGGCCAAGGCTGCGGCTCGCAAGATGAGAAGACCACAGCCAGTTGTCGCTGAGGCATACAGGTTCGCGATTCTTTATCGTAGTGATTTCAAAGCTAATCTTCATAGTCGTCGTTGGTAAAGGAAGTCAAGTTCGCGAAAGACTTTCGACATCTTGATCTGGCTTAGGAATATGTAGCCTACCTCTGACACTTTTTTTTGAAGCCTTTTCAGGGTTACGCAAGCCTTCAAGTTGATGGTCCGTTGCCGAGCAAAATTTTTCTTCTCTTTGTAGAGTATTCTTGTATTTGATCATTAATCGGACGATTAAGCGTTCCGTTTCGAGGAAAGGCTTCGCAATCTGTATTTCCGTTAGGCGTACGTTTTAGTCGTTTTGTACTATGCTTCTTTTTGCATTGCGGATTGGCTTTACTCTGCTTCCTTTTACTTTGGGAGACCATTATCTGGCCGTACTTCATTATGCTTCTAGAAGGTCAAAGCCACATTCTTGCTAGCTAGCCTAAGACGGCTTTTTGCTGCTGTTAGTGTAAAGAAACAATGAAAGCACACTCATGGCTCCTAATGCCAGAATTCTTCTTCCCTGTATTTCCCAGTGCTACGTGTAAAATGTTGTTCATGACTCTCAAGAGTTGCCGTTATCTTCGCAACGTGTACGTTTGAATGTAAAAGTCATTATGTGATTATTGGAATTACGATGCTTGATTGATTTTGCTACTTATTTCACAAGTCTATCATGTTCCTTTTCATCGCTGCTTTCCTCCTCGGCGTCTGATGCCTCCTCACTGGAGTCCTCTTCGCTTTCATCTTCATCTTGATCTTCATTTTCGTCATCCGTCTCTTCCTCCTCGCTCTCTTCCTCGGCTTCGCCTTCTGCTAACCAGTCGTCGAGTGTCTTCTCTTTCCCACTTCCAGGAGCAGCACCGATTCCATTCGAAGCAGACGGCGATGTCCCTGGCCTCAAATCTTTGACGGCTGAATCTAGACGCTCACCAGCAGGTACGACTCTATTCGATTCATATTCGATCTTAGTCACATCACCCTCACGCAATGATGGATCAGGCTCCTCGCCTGCTTTCACCCAGTCTGGCATTGCTTCGTAGCCTCGCAGGCCGTGCAGACCACCATCCTCACCTATGACTAGACTTGCAGAGCCAAGCATGAAACCTTTGCGGCTTTCTGAGGGGCTGGGGGTGTGTGGTACTGGTTTAGGAGCGAGCAGCATGAGGCTTGCTAGCTGGGCAGAGGATGGGACGCTCAGAAGCGACTTGTAGAGACGTGTGCGATCTCGCAGGTCATAGGAGGTATCGTACCGTGCGAGTAAAAGGATATAGTTCCACAACAGAGCGATAGGGTGTTCTGGTTCAGGAAGAGGCGGTGAAAAAGAGGTCTGAGATGGCCCATCAAGCTCAGCGAATCCCTCATTGCCTCCTCCATGCGAGTAATCCGGCGAGGCTAGTGGTATTACAACAGTAGGTTTCTGGGGTTCAGGTTCCGATCGGTTAAGATGATGAAGGTAAACCTTGGCAGCAAGCAGAACAATCTGCAGTTTTGCTGGTTCCGCCTCATCTGCGAAGCCCTTGGCCAGGATCCGCAGCACGTCTGCGGCGATGTTATCCTCGCCATCATTGCCAGCGAATTCTCCCACCAGCCAAATGATAGATGCCCGAGCCTGAGGATTCGTCGCTGTATCAAGGTTCTTCGCTAAGCGAATAACCGTATTTGTATGAGAAGCTGGATCTTGCTGTATCAAGTGCCTGATGACAGTCAGAGACTCAGCCACTAGATTCCCGTCCAAACTCGTAATCTGCTTCAGGAGAAGACGTAGACATCTCGCCGATGTCCTGACATCACTCTGGGCACATCTCCCAATAGCTCTGACAGCTTCACGGACCAGTCCCTTCTCCGAGCCCTGGGAGAAATGCTCCAGCTCGTTCAAAATTAGACTTTTCAGGTAAGGATCGCAGTATGGAAATATTAGCGTAAGCAGTTCCAGCTTCAGCTCCCAGACTTGTGGTGGATCCGTAGAGTGAACTAAGAAATGAGATGCGTATTGGACGAATGCTTCGGGCCGCGTGAGACACACCGAGACGATATTGAAGAGTGCCATGTGTTGAATATCCTGCGGGCCGCGTAATAATGCTACCAGAGGTCCGATTGAGAGGTTGACGTATTCCTGCGTCCCGAGATTGACATAGCATCTTGTGACTGCGACCACGACTGCTGAATTCCGACTCTGTAAAAGAGGTTTGATAGTCTTCAGCAACATCTCAAGATCTGGATCAAGGACCTGCTCTACCTCTCCTGCCTCCATTTGCTCCTCTTCCCTATCCTTCTCCTCATCATCCTCATAAAATCCTTTGGTAGATGCACCTTTCCCGTTACTCCTGCCCACCACTCTCGTCCTCCTCGGAAAGCACTTCCTCGCATAAACACTCATCAATCTCAGCGTAGCCAACTGACTCCACTCATCCATATCCACCACCTTCCTCACCAGTCCCCTATAATGCACATGCACCAAATCCAATCTCTCGGGACAAACCTCCAGAAAAGAAGTAACCGCCGCCCCCGCAACAAAATACTGTTTATCACCCAACAGCACCCCAAGATACTCAATCAACTGGCCCCTCGTTCCCGGATCTAATCTGTAGCACTTCGGCACTGCTAAAGCAGCAGCTTTCCGTACATGTGGACTCATGTCCCCAAGACCTTTCTTGATGGCTAAAGAGACGATTTGGGATATTACAGGAACGCGGATCCCAGACATGGTTTTCAGGGCGAGGGCGCGGATTGCGGGGGATTGGTCGGAGAGAGACTTTTGGATCGTGTTTATGGAGAGGAGGGCGAGGTCGGGCTCGGATTCGGCGTGGGCAAGGAGGTAGATGTAGACGAGTTTCTTGATTTCGATGTTGGGAGAGGCGACGTTTTTGACTACGGAGGAGAAGAAGGGGAGGGTTGGAAGGGAGCGGTACATCATCTGTTGTTGGTAGTTCAGTCAGTGGGTGGGCGTTGCTATTTATTACTTTGGAGGGATAGGTATAGGGACTGTTTATGAGTTGGACATGGCTTGGGGACCAAACAGCCAAACGTACCGAGATAACCTTCCTTAACCCATCCAGGACTTCTCTCTCATTCCTGCTATCTAGTAGTTTCTTGATCTGCGCAGCTGGGAGAGTCTTGACCGTCGAAGAGCGAGAGCTCCTCGCTGATTGGGCAGCATCGAGAGTCAATTCTCTTGCTACAAAAGAAGCAGGTGAGCGCATGTTCCTCGCTGGGCTTTTGATAGATACATGTTATAGGAGGGTAACATACCGCTTTCCAGCAAGCTGGATATTCGAGAAATTGACTCCATGGAGAAGTAGCCCTGCGCCCTGCGGTCGTTGGTGAACAATAAGTGAGGTCGCGTGGAGCGGAGTCTGGAGCTTGATATTCTTAGTGGGGCTGGGCCCGATGATGGCACTTCAAGGTTCACTTGATCTACCGCCAGGAACAACTGTACCCAATTAATTCTCCGTCGTAAACACAACAGTCGAAGTTGTACTACGAAGCTGCCACCCCTAGAATTGTTATCTAGCTATAGAAGACCTTGATATAGCAACTTCAATTTGACATCAACTAATAACCAGCACTAACATCAAGGCAGTCTCATGCCTCGATTCCTAAACGACATCTACCCCTCCATCCCAATCACCAACCTCACCTCTCTCCCAAAACCCAGAACCAAATGCCGCAACCACTTGCCCTAACACCCGCCCTCCCTTCCGAGCTTCTCAGCTACATCCTCTCGCACCAAATCTACCCAACGACGCTCATAATCTGCGACTCGCGAGCGAACTTCCTCTCCTCGCTACAGAGATGTATGCCGAACACCGTACAACGACAACCTCCTCTGTACGTGGAGGGCTCGTCTTCTATTTCTGGAGATGACACAGCAGTAGATACAGACCGAGATATCCGAGCAGCCCATGACGCAGAAACCACACGACAGCAAGCCCTTCACCATCCTCTCCTCGTAGCAACACTCCACCAAATCCTCACCTCGCGCTTCATAAACTTGGTCTTCGTCCCCACACTGTCGCATCTTCGCGCTTACTTATCTGTCTTCTCTGGTGAGGTAGAACAGGGAGACAGACCACCTCAAGCGCAGAAGCAATTCGAGAAGAAGGGGAATAGGACGTCGCTGTTAGTGGTGTATGGGCTGGTGGGCATGCATAGGGATACGAGTGAGTGGAGCGCGCAGGGACTGGGAAATAGTGTCGCGGCATTGGTGGACGCTGGATGGAGGGGTGGGAGGGGAGTGGTGGCTGTAGAGGAGAGGGAGTGTGACAGCGATAGTGATGTTAGGGACGGGGAGGAGGGTGTGGAAGGGAAGAGGACGGGGTGGGATGAGAGATTGCCGATGTTGAACGGGAGTGTTAAGCGAATTGGGTTGGAGAGTGAGGATGGTGGGTGGAGTGGAAGGACTGTGGAGGTTGGCAGAGTGTTGGGCAGGTGGTTTAGATTTGAAAGGGGGGAGTGGGATCAAGCAATCGAGTGATATGCTAATTTGGCAAGCTGGGATGTACCACATTATAGTGTGAACTTGTGGTCATAATCATGCCTATCAACAGGTATACCAAAACGCCTTTCCTGACCTATCCCGGTACCCATCCATCCTTGAAAACTCTAACCAAAAAGAACCAGAAGATTTGCATAGCAGCCTTTGCTCAAATGGATTGCTCCATTTCTTTTATGTATAACTTGATATGCGAATCCATCTTCAAGAATTCGTCATGTGAGCTGTGAATTTCGTTCTCGATGTTCTCTTTCAAATCCGCCATCTAAAAGGGTCAGTATTAAATCGCAAGGACAAGAATAGGAACAAACCTTCTTCTCTGTTTGCTCTATTCGTACCCTCCTCCTCTCCATCTCACGACCCTTCTCCGATCTCTCTTCCGTTAACTTCCTATGGACTGCACGAAGCTCCTCCATTCTTTCCTTAGCACTCATGGCTTTCTCCTTGCTGCCCTCTCGAAGCTTATCTGTTCGCTCCATCCATTTGGACAACTGCCGTCGTAGTAATCCCTCTGTTCTCTCAACTTCCCTGACATTATTGCCTCGTTCTCCGAGAGCATCTCTTTGTCGGGCAATCCGCACATTCTCTTCCTCTTCCTTTGATAACTCGGCCGATATCTCATCTAACAGCTTGATGCACGATGCCACATCTGAGGAAACAACAGTGAAAGTGTCCGTCGAAGTTTGAAGTGCTCTTGCACGTCGATCCATGGCGTCGATCTGACTCTTCTCCGCATTCAGAGCATTGCTCAACTCTGTGAGGGAAGCTTGAAGAGCAGCTGGAGATTGAAGAACATAGGGCCGTAGTTTTGCGCTTTCTTGTCTTAATAGAAGAGTGTTTGCAGTCTTATCCTCCAGAATGGCTGTCATCTCGCTCTTCTTAAGCTTGACATTCTCAAATCGACGAGTCACTTTCTCCTGACTCTGGCGTAAGTCCAAAAGGCGTTGTTTTAATTCCTCGTTCCGCTTCACTTTCTCCGCAACATGAGCCTCCATCGCCTTCTTATTCCGTCGCATCTCTTCCAGACGTGCCTCCATATCCTGATTCTCCATATACAGCGTCTCGATGCGCACCTTGGTCGTCTCCGCCTTGTTAAAATGCTCATCAATCACCACAGTCTGACTTTCTCTAAACCTCACAAAATTGATGATATACGAGAAGATCTTGACGAGACGTTCATGGGTCGGCTTATAAAGGTCCTGGAATGAGAAATCCGTGACGCCGCACTCGATTAGAAGTTTGCGCAGACTGATGTAGAAGCCCATGAGATTGCGTGTCTCCCCTGGAATCATGTCCATGTATTCGCCACACACATCTTCCGCAGCTGCGCGCATTGCTGGATCGACCGTCTCGCGAGTCGCATTCATGAGGAGTTCCGCGAACCATTCGAAGATCATTTGGATTTGCTGAGGATTAGGCTTCTGAAGATCTGCGACTGTAAAGGGAACGCCTATGTCGCTGATACATCCTACGATTTCCTTGTCGGGCTGTTCTGGCTGTCAGTCTGCACTCTGAGAGTAAAGTGGAAGGACGCGCATACCAGCTTCATGAATGCATCGCTATCATCCTCTTTCTTTTTGCTGCGATTATGTTGCTGCATATTGGGTACTATGCTCATTCGCGGATTGTAGGACATGATGGGCGGAATGGAATATGCAAATATGTGGTCGGCTTCTCGAAGTGGTTGTCGCAAAGGGAAGGCGGCATGGGATTGATTTGTTTACTAACTCGTCGATGTAAACACCCATAACGTGCTTGGCAAAACCCCTGTCAAATCACGACTTCACGTGGCCCACCTGCATTTTCAACTCATTTCGAGGAATTATAATAAACAATGAAAGCCATGCTTTGGATCGGTCTCATTCAAATCTATGTATTGTTAGGCGCAGCACCTGAGGATAAGTGTTATTTATCACGTGATGGCTCTGGAGAATTGACTTGGCCATTTGAGGAGATGGCTCCGAGGTAAATCCACTTCAAGCAGGTTTCGTCAGGTCTCAAAAATGACAGCTCAGTGTTGACGCATTGTTTGTAAAGGGCATAGTAGCATGTCAATTAGAGCGTCGTCCATGGATTCACCACCAGATTCATTTCCTGTGTCCTACCTTTCCTGCAGAGTCACCAGGTCCAGTTTCCAGGACTTTCTGATACTGTACAACGCCGGACTCCATCTGAGGATGTACAAGGGACGGACTCTATTGTTTAATGTTGTAAACTCGCATGCTGACATGCTTTCCAGCGCCACCAATGCGATATGGATAAGCGAGATCTCATGTGACATGATGTGTCAATATATGGAAAGATTTCTTCAACTTGCGGAGAAAGGTTCTCCTAGAATGCAAGTGCATTTGTAAGGTGTTTTTTCTTTCTCCGGAGCGTATTCGCGAATTCCCGAGAATGTGGTAAATACCTACTGATATTGTAGCTGTGCAAATCTTCTTATGCCTCCCCCCTGGATTATCCGCTGTATCCTCGAGTGAGTAACTGAGTAGGGAGTAGGTACCCATAGTTTCCAAGCCTGGCAATTTCTTCATCTGGTAATTCCTTTCTCCAAGGGACTTTTGCCAACCACGAGCTCTTCTCTGTAGGTAGAAACTGTCACACACCCGGTATCACCGATACAAGAACTCAGTTTGCTGTCTCAACCAAGCACCTCAATTGCTGACCTTACGATATTTGTTACTGGATCGAGGCTTCAATTCAGTACGGGCAGGGCAGGGCAGGGCAGTCGATTGCCAACCCTTTTCCCCCGCATCAGTCAGGCCCGCCAAAGACAGGGAGGGGTGGGTTCCTGGGGGTTCGAAGCAATCAATCCGTGGCAGAGTGGCACTGCACATCTGCACATCCGCATATCCTATTATATCCTGCGTAACATATCCATAACCGCGTCATCCTCTGATACTTCTAAACGGCGTTTGTGCTCTTCCTGGCTGATCTGGGCTGGGCTGGGCTGGGCTATTTTTACACCCTCCTACCCAGCTTTGATGTGTGTCTTTGGATGCGAGATGTGCTGCAGTGCATGCCACTCTGATGTTGGTAACTAACAGCTCATAGAACTGCCCAGCCAGCACGGCTCGAACTGGAGCGCCTCGTACCTTCCAGACTTGCAGGGCGGGCTGATCGAGGAGAGTACGGGCACTTACTTGCTGTCTGTCGTTGGTTGAGGTGGTGGTGGTGGTGGTGGTGATGGTGGTGATGGTGGTGGTGATAGACAAGGCAGGCAGGCAGGCAGGCAGGCGGGCATGGCTCGTTTGTTTCCCTTCTGCTCTGCTCTGCTCTGCACTGCACGGCACTGCACTGCACGGCACGGGCCAAATACTTACAATATAAGTATACTTATACAGTACCAAGTATACCAAGTATACCAAGTATACCAAGTATGTATACTCACTCAGTAATAGGATTTCACATCAGATCGCCGAATATGGCTTGATCCTGATCTGACGCCAGCAAACTCAATTTCAACAACAGCTCCAGAGTGCCTCACTACCTTCTCCAAGCAGGTCCAGAATTCCATGTCAATGTCATACTTCGTATAGGCCGTAGTGTACCCGGTGTCGTGTCCCGATGGACGTCATGAATAACGGCAATCAATCAAGCAATCGTCTGTCGCTTAAAATGTTTTCAAAGACTCCTTCCTTCTTCCTATTCGGCGGGGCGCCGGGGAGTTGAAAAGTGAGTGAGTGATTAATGATAATGATGAGGTCACGCTCGACGCTCATGAGCGTGGGGGCCTTGGGACCCTCTTCAGTATAGTATGCTTGCTGCTTTCCGGAATCCTATTTGCTGACTGCGGGGCAAGAGTTTGGAATCTGCATTTCCATTGTCCCGTTCTGGCACATCGACGGCCCAGACTCGGTCGATGGTTTTTGGTGAAAGCCGCCGTTGCTGTTGAGTGAGTGAGTGGCAAGCTACTCAGCTACAATACTGTAAGCTAGTGTCTCCACGATCCGAAGGACCGAAGGAAGGAAGGGCGTTCTGGATCTGAGTATTTCAATTCGACATCTCTCCCCTTACAATAAATCAGAGTCCCTCGACGCTCGACGGACACTATACAATTAGCCTGCTTCCTGTGTTGTCACTGTCATTTGCTCGATCAACGTACATGTACTACCTACCGTGTATCCATACCCCACCTCTAGATTCTTCATTATTACATTCCAAGCCCGTCCACGGCTGCATATAGGAAGAGCGAGCTCCCCCGTCATGGCGCCCGTGAGCACAGCATACAGTGGGACTTCGATTAACGAGATCCAAGACAACAAGAAAAGCAAAACACTGGAAACTCTCAAGCCTCAATTACTTCCTTCCTCAGAAATGGCGCCAAAGGTGGACATCATTGATATCCGCCACGATGCAGTGGAATTGAGCCTCAAGGATGAAATCTTGAGCTCATTGCAGCCACAAGAGGGTCCCAAACGATTGCCAACTCTACTTTTGTATAACGAAAAAGGGCTTCAAATATTTGAGGAGGTGACTGCACCCAGCTAGCTGCTAGAGGAGGAAAATGCCAGGAAATCACTAACAAATAACAGATCACCTATCTGGAAGAATACTACCTCACCAATGCGGAGATCGAGGTCTTGAACAACTCTGCCAGTAAAATTGCAGAGACCATTCCATCTGGCTCTATGGTAGTCGAGCTGGGTAGTGGGTCGGTCGAACGAAACTGGATTCTTCAATGTCCTGGAACTAACACGTGATAGTAACCTTCGGAAGGTAAGTATATTGCTCAACGCCTTGGAGTCTAGTGGCAAAATTATCGACTACTACGCCTTGGATCTATCCTTGAAAGAGCTGCATCGGACTCTTGAACAAGTCCCTAATTACAAACATGTCAAATGCCATGGGTTGCACGGCACATACGATGATGGACTTGACTGGCTGAAAACGCCAGAAAATGTTGCTCGTCCCAAATGCGTGTTGTCACTTGGTTCGAGTATTGGTAGGCGACACTTGAGGTACTATAAACTTGCCAAACTGACAGGATGTAGGAAACTTCTCCCGAGAGGGGGGTGCCCTGTTCTTGAAAGGGTTCTCAGACATGCTGCAATCTGAGGACTCCATGCTTGTAGGACTTGATGCAACAAGTGATCCTGCAAGAGTGTAGTAAGTCGCCACGATTAGGAATTGCAGCTGAGTAGCAGATTCTAACAAACCACAGTCATGCGTATAATGGTAGGCAATCGACTATCAAGGTCCATACCGGAAAATGACTGACCAAATTCCAAAACAGATCGGGAAGGAACGACTCATAAGTATGATACTAGCAGTGATGCTATTCACAAGTGTTTCCTCCGCTTACAAACACAACAGGTTCATATTGAATGGGTTGACCAACGCAAACGACATCTACCAAGAACAGATCTTCCAGCTAGAAGACTGGAAAGTGATCGGTGAATACGTTTTCGATATCGAAGGTGGAAGGCACCAAGCTTTCATCTCACCTGTTCGTGATGTAACCATCAAGGGTATCGAAATCAAGGCTGGGGAAAGACTCCAAATCGAGGAGAGCTTGAAGTATTCACCGGAAGATTCAGCTCAGCTTTGGAAGGCTGCAGGACTTGTTGAGGTTGAGAGGATGTCGGCCTCAAATGCTACATACAGTAAGTCTAAGATTATACTGTTTCCGTTTTTATCTGCCTCCCTTTTGCTGGCAGTGGGTGAATCCGACACTCAGCCCAAAGTGCAAGATGGTGCCGAATGAGGCTCCTTCAATGTCACAGCACACCCTTCTCCTATATGCCTGCCACCAAGATCGCATGACCATTCCGCCACACTACACTGTGTGGGGGTCAAGTCTTTGTCGGTGGTATTCTTGGCATACCATCATCATGCACGGGCCTGTCGCGTAGAGCGTCTTGCCCCTTTGCACTAAAATAGCCTTGTGATACATGGTGTTCCTCGATAGCAGAAGTGTCACTTTGTGTACCGTGTCAAACTTCGACTATCTTCGGAAGAAAATCTGCTGATATATAATCTGCCTGCTCAAGGTATTCACTTACTCAAAAGGAATATGGCCTTCAAAACGGACCCCTCGTTGTATGCTGGGTCGACAGTCCCAACCATGGAAGACTGGAAGGGGCTGTGGAGTGTCTGGGACTTGGTGACCAGAGGCATGATCCCTGAAGCCGAACTGAACGAGAAGCCTATCAAGCTTCGAAATGCTTGTATCTTCTACCTAGGGCACATTCCGACTTTCGTGGACATTCAGCTCACGAAAGCTACTAAGCAACCGATGTGTGAGCCTTCATACTTTCCCAAGATCTTTGAGAGGGGTATTGATCCGGATGTCGACAATCCCGAGCGCTGCCACGACCATTCTGAAGTACCTGAGGAATGGCCTCCTGTCGATGAGATACTGTCATATCAGAAGCAAGTTCGAGCCAAGATCGAGAAACTGACTGCTGCCAAAAACATACCTAGAGACATTGGCAGGTCCCTGTGGATCGGATTCGAGCATGAAATCATGCATTTAGAGACCCTACTCTATATGCTTCTTCAGAGTGATAAGACTTTACCTCCATCCAACTTCAAACCTGACTTCGACGGAATGGCTGCTCACGCTGCGGCGGCAAGGGTAGAAAATGAGTGGTTTGATATTCCGGAACAGAGAATCACAATTGGACTCAACGATCCAGAAGATAATTCTGGCGGAGACAACTCTTTTGGATGGTAAGAGATTGTACACGGTTGCTTGGCCGTATCTGACGGAAGAACAGGGATAACGAGAAGCCTCCTCGAAGTGTTGTTGTACCCGCTTTTAAAGCTCAAGCAAGAGCGATCACGAATGAGGATGTGCGGCCCCGTAAATCCTCGTTAGTGACTTTTTACTCACTGATACGTAGTACGCTCGATATCTAGAACAAACTCACAGCTCTAGCATTCCAGCTTCGTGGGTCGAGGCGAGGACAGCTATAGCTTACACCAAAGGACAATCCAACGGCTTTTCGAATGGTCTTTCGAACGATAGAACAGCCAGTAATTCTGTACCACTGACTAAAGCCTATCTTGAGGGTAAATCGATCCGTACCGTCTATGGTCTTGTTCCACTGAAGCTCGCTCTGGACTGGCCCGTCTTCGCATCTTTCGATGAACTGGCGGGTTGTGCCAAATGGATGAATGGGAGAATCCCAACTTTCGAAGAGGCTCGAAGCATCTATAGCCATGTGGATGGCTTGAGACTGAAAGAAGCTGAGCAGCATTTGGGGAAGACAGTCCCTGCTGTCAATGGGTTTGTGGTCTATTCACAACTTAAGTATTGAGCTGACAACATTCAAGTCATCTCGTCAACGATGGAGTCGAGGAGAGTCCCCCATCACACGCTTCTCAGCCGAGCGGGGGCTCGCAAGAGCTCTTCACTCATCTTGAGAATGCCAATGTTGGTTTCAAGCATTGGCATCCAATTGCCATCACTGCCAATGGTAATAAACTTGGTGGCCAAGCTGACATGGGTGGAGTGTGGGAATGGACCAGTTCGCCGCTTGAGAGACACGAAGGCTTCGAGCCTATGAAACTGTATCCAGCATATACCGGTATGAAGTAGTATGTCTGGCAGAGCTTTTCTTACTGATCAACTGTAGAGGATTTCTTCGATGGAAAGCACAACATCGTTCTGGGTGGCTCTTGGGCAACCCACCCTCGTATCGCAGGCCGCAAGACCTTGTAAGTTCATCACACAGCGTCAATTCGCCAGTCAGACTAAATGAAGGCTTTGCTGACTGGATACCAGCGTTAATTGGTACCAACGAAATTATCCATATGCTTGGGCCGGGGCTCGGCTAGTCCGAGACTTGTAGACTGGTTCGGGAAAGCTACTAGTTCAACACTAGGTCTCCAAGCTTGGGTATATGAAAGCAACTCAACTTTGCTAGGCTCCCAAAGCGTCTGAAATTGGATTGGTGCCAATTTGTTTGACTCCCGGGACCTGGTCCAGGATATGGTCTTCCAAACACTTTGGCAGTATTGTTACAACAATTGTTCCTTGAGTCTCGCCGTACATGCATTCCCATAATGGCCATCGTGTGATAGGATAACCACGAAATGTAAGATCAGTCGAGTGGCTGTTTGCATGAAGCTGTCAGAGAAGATGTATGCTGCCGCTTCAGAAACATTCTTGGTGTCGAGGCGGTGAGTATAGACCTCTCTGCAAACGGAGCTGCTACAACGTTTCTCTCCCTCTTGTTCGGTTTCTATATTTCTCGGAGGTTGATTTTGTTATTCATTGTTTAGTATTGACGAGGAAAGTGATTGTTTTGTTCACTTGACCTCGGCCTCGTCTGTTAGCTTCACCGCGTATCTACCTTCCTCTCCACGTGAGATTGATAAGGAGGAGCCCCGCCAGATCAGGCAAGAAATAAACAACCAAGGGGACCTGCTTGAATAACGCGACGAGCATCTTTTGTTTCCTTTCTACTACATCCTCACAACTCTTTCACAACATCGCCACCACCACATTCCTTTGCACAATACCAGATCAACAGGCAGATCCAAATCTGCCTTGCTTGTGCCTCTCAATTGGCTTTCTTTGACTTGTGAGTCTCCTGGTTCACACATCGACCTGGGTCCTTCCAAGATTACCCTGCTGCGCACAAAAGCGATTGCCGCTCACTCCAAGCTCTCCGCGAAGCCCATCCTCAATTACCTGAGCCCGAACAGCAAGCCAGAGCTACCTCGGTCGCTTTCTGGCCTTGATTTGGATCTACAACTGAGTTTCTTTAAGCAGATCAAGTCCAAGTCCCAGATATCCTTTCAGCCGTTACATCTTCTCTACTACCACCACACCCGCCGAAATGAATTGGGCAACTATTGCTCCCGAGACCCGTCTCTACAAGGGGAAGATACTGTTCAAGTGGGAGGTCTCTCCGGGTCTTGGTATATATCCTTAAACTACGTTACCACATTCGGAAGTGCTTACAGATTCGCTCCAGAACATCACTGTGGCACTTGTGCCACCCCTTTGCACAATAGTCGTGCTAGATCCAGTTGCATTGGAAAGCATGTTGAGCCCTGCTATCGATTCCACCAGCAGTTGCACTTCGTTGGTAAGTCTAAGTCTATTCGGGGAAGCTTCCCCATACCTTCTAAGCTAAACTATATTTTGCAGGCAAATCTCATGAATGCTTCGGGTATGGTCAAGTTTGAATGTTCTTTTCTGGAAAGGAAATTCTGACATGATAATAGTTGTAATTCCTCCGACGAAATGCACCACAATCGGCATAAAGATATTCTCAAGCTCGCACGGCAGATTAACGCACTCGACGAACCAAATGCCATCTTTCCACCTACCAGGTCAGCAAACTCGAGAGCAAGGCGAGGATCATCAACGACCAACTCCAATTCCAATGCTTTCACGGATAACAGTTCGGAATGTATTAGCGTGGACGAGTCGAGGCTCACAAGACGAGAACGGAAGAAGGCGAAGAAGTCGGGCAATGGAACGAAAGACAGGAAGTCTATCGAAGCATTTCCCCTGGACGACACCGACTTTATCAGTGAGGCGATACATCTCAGCGTTCATGAGAGCAAGGGTGCATGGGAGGGAACATATGTTTACGATCATAAGAAAATGGTCGATGATGATGATGCTGAGTACAACGAGGACGATTTGGCTGCCAATTTCGAAACCTTTGCAGTCAAGTCTCCCGGTACGTCTCTTAAAGATATGACCCCTCGTCAAAGAAAGGTTATGAAGAAGACAAGCACTCCCGCGAAGTATGTAAGCCAGGGTTTTGGTTCTCGAAAGTATGCTAGCCAGTTCGGGTCTACTACGAGTGATCCTTATGATGGTGTGGATCCTGACATCTTCTTTCGCCTCGGCATCAAAATTGTCGACCCTGCCAAGAACTCTAAAGCAAGAAAGGATCTTGTCATCAAACTTGTCGCTGCAATCAAAGAAGATATCAACATCATCACTCGTGAAGATAAAGAGACCGAGATGAGAGCGGAGGGTTTCTGGAGGTGGGCTGGGAAAACGGCATATGAGAATATTCTGGCAACTAGGGAAAGTCTTGACTGGGCCACGGGACAGAAAATTGGACTGCCAAGATTTGACGAGTCCGATAATGAGGATATAAGGCTTGACGATGTACAAGAAGCTGGTGCAGAGGTCTTCGAAGAGGAAACTGAAACGCCAGTTGATAAGGCGGCATCAAAGTTAGCATTTAGTGCTAATATAGTCGATGAGGATGGCTTTATGGTTGCATCTGACAAGAAGGGTTTCGCTAAGAAGTCACAGGGCAAGGCAAAGAGATACACCAAGGCCCCGCTCAATTACAGGACCAACGAGACGGCGTTAATTATTGACGAGGAAGAGGATGGTGAAGATGTCATCGAGATGCTCAGGCGATACGAGCAGAGAAAGGCTGGTGACCGCAATCTAGGCGGGAATTACAACGGATCTACTCCTGATCGACGTACAGGGACTGGCAAGGCGCGGACACTTATCCTCAAATAAGGTGTTCATATGTTGGATGTCGGACTACATGTTGTACTTTGTTCCTGGCTCTACTTGATATCTGTTTCATCTCTTTTACGAGATTCACAATACACGCGGTTGCTGGAGGACACACCTCCTTTCGACATTTTTCTTTGCCTATTCTTTTTCGAACTTAAAGACGCGACGAAGAAAGTAGAGGGATCGCCTTCTTTCATCGTCTCTTCATTCCATCGCAGTGGCTACCTTGCGTGCGGCAGTTTTGCTTTGCTCTCTTGCTTTGCTTGCATGACACGTGGACCAAATCATGAGATATGAATTAAAATTCTGGAGGATTGATGAGATGAAATTTTGCTATGAAAAGGATTTTGCTTTGATTTGGAGAATTTAGCGATTTTCAAAATAAGGTATCATTTCTTTGAGCTTTTGCTATCCATCAGACAGACAAGGGGCATCACGACTATTCACGAAGTCATGATATATAATGAGTTATGTAGAGAAAACCAAACCTTGCAATTCTCTCTTTCTCTGAATCTGTGCCATTTCACGGTTACCTTTGTACGGAGTAGGTAAGTTGGTGAAGGTCTTGACTTTCAAGAAGTATAATCTTCAGATGCTTTCGTTACTCTTCTTTGATAATACAGTCTGGGCTGACGAACCTCCCCTGCCCATCTATACATATTCAAGTGACGCTTATCTCCATATAATTTCCACTTGCGAAAAGTCTCACGATCTACTAGTTCTGTGACTTTCAAAATGCATATTAAAATGCCTATTGCGTGTCACTTAGCTTTATATTCATTACCTTTTCCTCAGCCCATGGAACGAAACAGATATCAGACACCAGGAAATAGACTAGACAGATAATCTGACCTTATATGAAGTCTTTCAGCTGGTAATGGATTGGAGTCGAGAGATGTTATCCCTGGTAAGGGCTGAGGAGGATTTGCAGTATTGTTTTGGTCTTCGCTTAAAAAGTGGATCGTAAACAAGATAGGTATCTTGGCTCCGTGCGTTATGATGGGACAGCGTTTTTTTGACAATTACCCTGCTCTCGATATCTGGAAATACCCGATTTCTTGTTGTGGGGCTCGTCTGCTGTTCTTTTATTGAATGTGATGGAAGGTTGAATGCTGCTCCGTGAGTTCGAATGTGCTTCATATTATTGGTCGTCGAACATCTAGCTGAGACCAGTAAGAGAAATATGGACGTTGATTTGATCAGCTTAAGACTCAATAAGCCTGCCGAATAGGTGATTCTATATTGAAAGGAGGCAAATTACTTTTCTGCTGGCTCATGTCGTTATCTTCACATGGACAAGAAAACACAACACTGCTACGCCTTGATTTACTTATCAGACTTCTGTCTTTCAAAAGGGGATCCAACATGCTCAACTTGCACCGTACAGCCTGTGTATCTATTCTTCCCTCCCAGCCTGCACCACCCGAATCTAGCTTCATCCAGAATTTAGTCCTCCAAACTAGGTCATGGCACTGAGTTTTGACGATCAAGTTTTAACATCAACCAGAGCCTTCAAATCACATCGCACAGTTTTCGTCGGTTCTTCCTCCCCTCCTGTTTTCCCTACAGGATTGAGCAGTACTGGATTACCTGCCTCCAGACAATTTCCCCAACACGAACATACATCAACACCTTATGTTTCCTCCGACGAATTCATCGCCCGCTATGCTTACAAATCACCACCACGATGCAGTGTTTTAGACATTAAATTGATATACAGTTTTACGCTAGGCGGGATTCCTATTTGATCTGGATTAACTCTAGGATGGAGTATTCACGAAGCGTGCTGTACCGAGATTCAGGATAGATACGGGAGATGATGGGGAATTTGCTGGTTGAGAACCACCGGCCTTGGGGGATTGGATGTGAGTGGTGTGCAGGTGAGCTCGACAGAGCAGAGGAGTCAGTAAATTTTTACCACAGTTTTAGGCGGAGCTCAGAAAATAGGAGGGGGCAGGGAGAGAAGGGTGAGGAGGAGGTACGTGAATGTTTTTCTCGGGACGATGTACTGGGTTGTGGTAGTACATGAAATAGACAGCTCGTGTGGACATGGTGCAGTGGTAAGCGTCGGAGGACACATATTCTAGAAAATGGAGACGAGGAGCGAGAAGCAACATGAAGGTAGGAAACGAGTTCTTGAGACAGATAAACACTTGTGTCGGCTGTCAGCTGCGTGCGGATATAAGAGATTAGAGTGACTATCCCACTGATAATGTTATCGGCATCATCACCGCAATCAGTATCCGCATGAAGTCAGCACGCTCAGAAAATTGGCTCGGCCAAAGAGCTCGCTTTCTTGAAAAAGTTTATTGAATAACAATGGTTGAATAGACTGGGCTGCAATTGCCTCCATTGCAAGACAAATTATGAATTTACTACAGAAGAGCTCTGGAAACAAAACAAAACAAAACATGGAGCCAAGTTAGGCGAGAACGGCCCTGGAGCGGACGTCCCCCCGCTAGCGCAACATGCCCCACAATCTCAAAAGACCCCTCCAACTTTACAACTTTGCGCCTCACGACTTGCGACAATACAGAATACGATCAAGCCGTGACTTTCAAGGTCTACAGTTGTAAAGTCTTGGAATAACCGTGTGACTTTGCAGTATGGCTTACAACTCTTTGGTGCTGCGGCCTCTGCTGCCCTTCGAAATTACTGGTAAACATATTGCAATGCTCCATCAAACCTCAAGTTCAAGCTGACTTGCTTCTCGTAAGATATCGTAGCTCTCTGGCACAGTTATCGAATTCCAATCATACTCATAGCAGTGATTACACTTCTCATTTTTCGAACGTACCTTCATCTACGATTTCCTAGACACAAGCTCACAGGTACCCCGCCGATTTCTCCTTCGCTGCTAGCCTTGAAAGAGAAACCCTTACCAGCGGAAAAGAAACCACCTGCGGAGAAAGTTCCTAGGAGAATCGTTGGCGGACTGAAGAAGAGAAAATCTTCTCAGGAGGAAATAAAGCCAACTGCGCAGAAGATACAAGTCTTAGTATTCTTTTCATCTCTGACCGGTACGACGGAGAAAACTGCCAAAGTCTTTACGGAAAGCCTTGCGCAGAACACGAAGAAGCTGGGGGCCACGACCTCTGCCACTTTCCTGGAGCCAGAGATACTCGATTTGTCGTACATAGACTACGATGAGTATTTCATCAACCCACCAAAGTCAGATTCAGGGGCGCAGTATTTCTATTTACTTCTACTACCTACCTACAATATCGACACTGTACTCGATAATTTTCTCGAGCATTTACAAGAGACGCACAACGATTTCCGAATAGACACAGCGCCTCTTTCTCCACTCTTGGGATATTCGGTGTTTGGATTTGGAGATAGAGAAGGGTGGCCGACAGAAGAAGAGGGTTTCTGTTCACAAGCCAGGGAAGTGGATAAGTGGATGGCAAAGTTGACTGGGAGGAAACGAGCATTCCCACTGGGTATGGGTGATTCTAAAAAAGATGCTGCAGATCGACTTGCAGAATGGAAAGAGGGCGTCGAAGATATGCTGGCTCATATTGCCGCAACAGGAAATCTAGGAGAAGGCGTTGTTGGAAGTGGAGATGCTGTTGAGAGCGATGTGGAGGATCTAGACGATGACGAGGATGTCCTTTTTGATGAGCAAAATGTTGCGATACGGAAAACGAAGACCAAGAAGAAGGAAGCTTTGAATGATCTCGAAGACATCGGAAGCACTTTGAACAAGACCGAAGCAGCAGAAGACGACGATGACGACGACGAAGAGCTGGAACTGGATTTCACAACTTACAGTAAGAAGCCGGTAACAAAAACAGCAGTAGCAGTCATCAAAGAAATGGTGCCGAAAAACTCACCAACTTATACAGCTCTCACGAAGCAAGGATATTCGATCGTCGGCTCCCATTCTGGTGTCAAGATATGCCGATGGACCAAATCCGCTCTTCGTGGCAGAGGATCGTGTTACAAATACTCATTCTACGGAATTGCTTCTCATCAATGCATGGAGACGACACCTTCTCTCTCCTGTTCCAATAAGTGCGTTTTCTGCTGGCGCCACGGAACAAATCCGGTTGGAACAACCTGGCGCTGGAAGGTCGATCCACCGGAGATGATTTTCAACGGAGTCAAAGCCGGTCACTACCAAAAGATCAAGATGATGCGCGGCGTACCTGGCGTACGAGCCGAGCGCTTCGCAGAAGCCATGCGCATCAGACACTGCGCACTCTCTCTAGTCGGCGAGCCCATCTTCTACCCACATATCAACGAATTCACAGCCATGCTTCACAAAGAGCACATATCCTCCTTCCTCGTCTGCAATGCCCAGCACCCAGACCAATTGGCAACCCTCAAACCCGTCACACAACTTTACGTCTCAATTGACGCCTCCAACCGCGAATCTCTCCGTAAAATCGACCGGCCTCTCCATCGTGACTTCTGGGAACGCTTCAATCGCTGCCTTGACATCTTGAAGGAGCGCCGCTTCGAACAGCGTACTGTTTTCCGCCTCACGCTCGTGAAAGGCTTCAATATCGAAGACGAAGCAGAAGGCTACGCCGCCCTTGTCGCAAAAGGCCTCCCCTGCTTCGTTGAAGTCAAAGGCGTGACTTACTGCGGCACGTCCTCATCTGCCGGTGCAGGACTAACGATGCAAAACGTGCCATTCTACGAGGAAGTATGCGCATTTGTCGAAGCTCTCAACGCGGCTCTTGCCCGTCGTGGTCTCGGGTACGGGATAGCTGCTGAGCATGCGCATAGCTGCTGTATCTTACTCGCTAGCGAACGGTTTAGAGTAGAGGGGAAATGGCACACGAGGATTGATTACGAGAAGTTCTTTAAGTGTTTGGAAAGTGGTGAGGAGTTTAGACCGGAGGATTATATGGGTTCTGAGACGCCGGAATGGGCGACTTGGGGAAATGGAGGGTTCGATCCGCGAGACGAGAGGGTGTTTAGGAAGGGGAAGAACAAGGTTGCTTTGACGGAGAGGCAGGGCGAGGTAATGGAGATCTAGATAGAGCTCTAAACATTAGTCCTGCATTATACATCTCTTCTAAGGGAGCCATATTCGTCGGAGTCGCTTATGCCGAAAAAAGTTTAAAGCTGCTCCGGTTTTGCGTATCGAAAAGCAATTATATCCAGCCACTCACTGCTAAGCCATCCCAAAAGAGCCTACAAAGAGCTCGCCCAATCACATGTAATTCTCGTTGCATTTGGTCTCCGACTCGACACATTACTTCAATACATAATCGGTGCCTTTCCCCACTCATTCACATCGAACCATACAAAACTCGCCGGCCACTAAACCCCATCAGCACGTGACGTTTTCCCGTCGACAAAACCGCGACGTGCAACAAAGCAAAAACTCGCCGAACCTCTTTGACCGAACCCAAACTCAAAGCTCGCCGGCCGCTCTCGATGCTTTATGCCGGCGGTTTTCTGGACCGGCGACATATTTGCGACGTGCAACAAAACAAAAAGTCGCCGGTGGATTCGGCGACTCTGCTTCCACTCGATGCCTGGTCTTGCACGAATACTGATATTTATTTGGTGTCGATATTGTTGCCGCCGGCGAGAATTGCGGTAATAGAGGCAGGCGATAGAAGATGGGAATTGAAGATGATATATTCTCGGACTGAAATCTTGACTGTTTCTTTATTGCTTTTTTTTGTCCATTCTCGACTCTGAGTCATTATTCGTATCATGAAATTTCAAAATAACTGAGATGGTGATCGGATCCTGTACCAGCAGGTCTTCCAACAATGGATGAACTACAGATGAAACTTCATCTTCGCTTCCTTCTCTCGTACATTGGAAGAGGTGAAGTGATCAAAAATACCAGGCAAGCAAAGCTTACAGGCATCGACAAAATCGAGCATAACATGACAAGTGGCTTCCTTTCCCCATTCTCCGCTCCACTCTCCAACGCCTACACAGAAACCACAACGCCGAGATTGACTCCGTATCCGAAACGCCTTTCCAAAGCAGACAAACCCCATAATACGCACGCTCAGACTCATAAGCAGGCAATTGACCACCCTAGTATCCTAAAATCATAAAGAAGCCCGCCCAAAGACTAGCCGAATTATTCAGATTCCACGCGAAAAAATCTCATCCAGTACTTCAACCGGTCGCACTGCCCTCCGCACCCTCAGCAGTCAATCGTTCCCTTTGCACCATAACCCTTTCGTTGCAAATATCAATGAACATTTCAAACTTCTGGATTTGCTTATCCTTCTGCCGAATCTGCTCCTTCAGTTCCTCAACTTCTTTACGCCAGTCCTCCTTAGTCTTCTCAGTCTCAGCTTGGGCATTGGCTACCTCGGTGCGGAGTTCGGCGCGGAGCTTCTCTTCGAAGGTTAGAGGTGGTTTCTTGTAGAAGGTGGGAAGTTGCTCCATGGCGGTTGCTTCGACACGAGAGGGGTCGCGCTTGATGGCGGCTCGGGCGTTGTAGATGTCGCGCGGGAGGTAGCGGACGGAGGGGTTGTCGCGGTGGAGGATCTCGAGGGTTTCTTTGACGGAGACGCCTAAATATGTTAGTATATATCATGCTTTAGGCGTGAATAGATCTTTACCGTTTTCCTCGAGAGCTTTCACTGCTGCAATAGCCTTCGGATCCAATTTACGTGCACCTGGATGTTCAGTCCGACTCTCACTGGGTGGGTGGTTATGTGCCAGATGCTCGCCATCCATACGAGCTCGCAGTACCCACGTAGACTTATTCTCCAATCCATAGACTCCAAAATCACAACCACATTTGCGAGACTTGGTCTTTCGTTGGCGCTGTTCTCCAGGGACTTTCTCCTTGTTACTTCCTCCTCGGTCGCAGATGAGAAAGACTTTCTTTAATCCTCTATTGTCTCGCTTCGACCGTCCAATTACAAAAGCGTAACCATGGGCCAGAGCATGGGCTTGTGCATATGCGAAGAGAGCTTCGAAGGTCGGGAAGCTTCCACCTGGAGGAGCAGAGAGCATATCTCCTTGGACGACTTGCGGATTCGTGGGGCTCGCTGTCATCATAGCTTGTTCGGTAAGCTGCTGATCGGGAGCAAGCTGGGGATCAATCATTGACATGTCCTGCGGGACGTCTGGAGAATTCTCTTGAGGTCTGACTCCAAGGTTCGAAGCTGTAGGGGAGGCAGCCAGAACAGGCCGTTGGGGACTGATATTTTGCAAAGCAGGTGATGCATTTTGTGATTGTCTTTGGATTTGTTGGATTGTGGACGGGTTCATAGGGTTCATGGCATGGTTGACGCTCATGGGCTGAGTTTGGGATGTGCCATGAGGTGGCATATGTATTGTTGTTCCAAGAGGGGGAGGCCGTCGTTGCGGGGTATTCGTGCCAGAAGCGGCGGATGCGCTCAGGATTCCTTGGGCAATCTGTTGCTCCGCAGAGGCGCCAACTCCAACACTGCCATTCTGGCGAGGAACTCCGACTTGTGCATTATTGTGAGGATACGGTGTTGTGTAGGGCGATTTGTGCTGAAGGATCTGTGGACTCTGTTGCAGGCCAGGACGGATGCTGCCATGGGGCGGTCTATTGAGGTTGAAGCTGCGCTGTTGTTGTTGTTGTTGTTGTTGTTGCTGCTGCTGCTGTAGAGCTTGTTGCGACGGCGAGGGTACTGGGAGATTTGGTTGAACTTGAAAGACGTTTTGACGGCTAGCACTTGGATTCGTGCTCGGGAATTGTGCTCTCGAGTTGTCTTGCGGCGTCAACGACATTTCAGGGACGCGCTCCGCGATGCGATGTTTGCTAGGTGGTGGTGCGTAGGTATCAATCTTTGCTCTGTTCGAGTGCCTGCCAGATGAAAAGCACGGCCAAATGAGGGCTGTTGGTGTGTGGTTATGAAATTACCTGCAACGAGCTAATTAGCCAGACAGGACTGGTGTTTATCACAGTTAGATGATGAACGAATAGGAATCTCTGCGATAGCGGAGCCAGTCTCACTTTTTCGGACGATATTTGATATGAACACTCGATTTGAGTCTAAACTTCCACCAGCTGCGGGTGGGATAGGCTCGATAGGGATGGGGTCTAATCAGCGGGGGGCCGTGGGCTCACATCCCGTAGCTTCCGCTTCCGCTTCCGCTCACGCAGTCCCTAGCTCGCCTAGGTACGTACTTTCGTATTCCGCACCTTGTGGAAGCGATGGTGGCTGGGCGAAACACGCGAGCATCAATATTGATTATGGACAATTGAAAACAACCCAGGAAACGCAGAGTAAAGAGGGAATGGGGACACCCCAGGTAGCAGAAATAAAACTCGAACTATCTACGCCGGCCTGTTATTCAAGCTTCTCAAGTAGACTGGCAGACAGTCATGCAGCATACGCACTTGCCTCTGGCTTGATATCTGTTATTTGGACCTCTATTGAGACTAGGCCATTTCCTTGCTATTGCAGTAAGACCTCAACTAGTCTTGATCAGTCATAATTGGCTCACAAAGATTGGCAAAAAATAGGTATGTAATTTCGCTGTGTCACGAATCCATTCTGGGAATTTGTTTTAGTAAACTCAGTGCTGCGAGATTGTTACTCAACTTGCATGCTGTTGATTGTTTAAGAATGACGAGGTTATTAGGGACTTTGTGCTTAACTCTTTTGGAGAAGTACTGGGTAAGCCTTGCGCGGATGCAGATTCTGATAGTGTGGATTCCGCCTCAACTGCTTCAGAAGTTTCGATCGGAGTAACAAGGGCATTCTCATCAAGACTTCCTAACTTCCTGAGTCAACTCGGACGCACCTTATAGGATATGTCATGCCCTGTGGCCACCCAGTGTAGGATGCCATATGTTATCAGCTTTGACTGATATTCCTCACAATCAACATTAAATTTGACAAGTATTTGATTTTTTGATATGATTCGCATTGCACGCCCGTGAAATAGATCTTGAATACGTAAGCTCGTGTAGGTACGATTTCCTCCCAATGCAACTCCGGACGCGATGCTAAATATATTGACACACGGAAATCTGTGGTACAATACAAGTTTAGTCTTTCTGAGAGCCGTTTACAGCTAGTGTTCCCGTTCCCAATGTCGTGCACCCATCGATACATATCATGACTTGATGTCTTGTATCTGGAGCGCGGTCTGCTCGAGAGCAGGAGTCTGCAGCTCGCTCGAAGTCTTCCTCCCCGCTTCGCAACTTGTTTTAAAATTCAGCTCTCGACTGATCCTCGATTCGTTCCCAGCAACTGGGGCATGAGTCTGCTTCTCCAAACTTTTGGACCTCGGCCTCTCAGTCTCATGCAGGTTCGCAATCCCCATCTCAGCATCACCATTCTGATACCTCTCCTCAACCTCAGCAAAAACCTGCTCCTCAGTATTAATCCTTGCCAAGATTCCCCCATCCTTACTCTCTCTCTGCCTTCCGCTATAATCACCAGGTCCTCTACTCCCATCCGGCACATGAAACCTCTTATCAACCCTCACCACAACATAAAGCGCCACGACGACAATCTCAATCGTGAAATTAACAACATAGAAACAAGCTTTCGAATGGTACCAAGCGGGATCATTTCGTGGACGGGGGAGGTACGCGATCCCGGCACGGAATGCGGCTCCGAAAGTCAGGAGAATGGATGAGAGAAGCAGGATGTATATTTTAGATCTAAATTTGCCGCTGCCGAATTTGTCGACGCGATGAGGACTGCAAGAGGAACTTGATTCTGACCTAGGAATGAGGAAGTTCAGTCCTAGAAGAGGGATTGGTAGGAAGGCTGCGACAGCGAAATAAGTCCCACCGAGGAGTTGGATGTCCCTATCAATGCGACGGATGTTTGTATCGAGAGTGTAGAAAGCTTGGACGGTACAAAAGATGAGTGCTATGAGTAGCAGAACGATAGTGATATAGTAGATCTTGAACGCGAGAGAAAATCCTTTACTCCATGCCCAGTTAGGATGTCTCGCTCTTGTCACCCGTTGCGTGAAGATAAGATTAATGATGAAGAGGAGGAGTACACCAGCTGCTACGAAGATCCCAGCTGCGATGGCTATGGAGACATTATGTGGATAACTGGAGAACACGAGGCGCATAGTGCAAGTTGTTATTCTGGCCATGCAAAACCCAAAGAGGAGTGCGGAAATGATGAATTTATGGCCGCGCCGCATGTTGACTTGTAGTATAGTCATGTGCGCTACAGCTCCTAGCACGAAGAGGAACAGGAAAACGGCTGTAATGGGATCATCGAGGTCTTTGATCGGTACGCCGCCTAGGTTTGCAACTGGTGGTGGGTAGGGTGCATGCTGAGGTCCTGGTGGACCAGATTGAGGAGACATTGTCTGTAATTATGTCAGTATTGAGTTGCTGACATTAGAAGTGTAGGCAATTACTTTTCAGTATTACTGGGTGGTAACGTCTCAGACGTGGCTTTCTCTTCAGATGAAACGTCAAACGTCCAAGTAGAGGTCAATTCCAAGCACTCAAGGTATAAAAGTGAGGTCTTCTCAATATGAGAGGCGAATCTGTGTGTACCAAGTCGAAAGAAACCTTCAGCAGGCTGTGACTTCCGCAAAACCTCAAATCGTGATGGCGATATCTTCAAATTCACATTTCCTTGTAAACCAACGACATGTCCAACAGCGGGCAGCCTCCTCTTAACCTCCCGTCGAACACCATCATCACGCCAACCCTCGTCATATCGGCCTCTGATGAAACTAAGCTCCGAAGACGATGCAGTTCAGACTATGGTGAACCACAACCGTATCTGTGCTCCCTTTCCAAATGGGTGAAGACAGAAAAGTCGGTGTTTGCGAAGGCGCGAGACCGTGTGGCTTGTTTGTTCGTTTCGTGAGCCAATGAGAGTGATTAGATGCTTAAGAAACCGGATGAGTGCTGAGGTATCTCGTTGGCTTTGGCTGAAGCGGCACTGGAGGGAGTATGTGTAGAAATGGTTGCCATTCAGGATCGAAGTAAAATCCAGAGGTGAGAAGAATAGAGTAATTATTGAATCTATCAGAACCTACTTATCTCAACTTATATCTTTCGAAGTGTAGAATATTCTGATTCTCACATGGTATGCTAGGACTTTACAGCCACAGTTCTAGTGTGACCAGCTCGAGCTACATCGCTGCTTTTTGTCTTATCCGGACTCCCATCACGATGTCCGGTCTTTGGACTTTGGGTACAGATACATACCCGTACGCCACAACGCTTATACGAACAAGAAGCAGTACAAAAATACTGACGTAGTTGAAGCTGCAGGGTAACATGCGTGTGTGACACTCGGCCTCGCTGTTTGAATTGTGGGTGGTATAACGGTTGACAGTACGACATGGTAAGGAAGTGGTGTGCTAGTAATCCCTGGATGCGGAAGGCAAATTACGAGACGGCTATTAAACTACTTTGCTGATGACCACTCTTTCATGCAGTTTATAGGTACAATAAGTAGTATACACCTATTACATGATCCTGCATCAGAACCGCTTAGTTCGGAGAATGTCAAACATAGGGTGAAGGCAGGGATCAAGCTGATGTCAACATGTCCTTATGCGGTTCTGTTCAATTAATAGATCGGAGAAAACTCGGGCCAAGTCTCAAAGTCATTGCAAAAAAAGCTCCCGCAATACGTAAGTCCTTTGCCCATGGTATCACTTCACATGTAAGGAGACAAGCCCTGTTGCTGAGTAATCATTTTCCTTGTCATATCAATCGTTTTTGCATTCGTTTTTGCATTCGTATCAGAGTCTAAATGCAAGTCTACGGTACAATGTGTCGCGCTCAGCACCTGGACTCGCATCCTTATGCTGTTTTTCTGAACTACCCCGCCATCTCAAACCCTAAGAAAGTTCTCATGATTTTTGGTACACACACAAACAGACCGCTGCTTGCTCTGTTGCATGCTCGGGAAGGATGAAGTGCGGACCAGTGGACCAGTAGATCGTGATCTAGAGGAAGTAATCGGGTGTTCCTGTTGATATCAGAACTGGTTCATATTAATGGAGAGACTGTGTACTTACGGCGAGAAACCATTGGTTCACCTGCTCTTGGGCAAGGGTCAAATTGCAAGCTGTGTGTTGTTAGTGATATGCTAAGAAAAAACCCTCGAGTGTACTTACAAGGTATACTTCAGATGCTCATCGATCTCCATGATCGCAGCTTGGTTACCACATCTGTAGCAGTAATTTGGGGCTACAAAGATTAGCAATATCCACATCCCAGATTGTTTTAGCCTACCTGAGAAGATTGTAACCACGTTTCTGTCCTGGGACCAATTGTACCCCTCCATTACTAACTGATGTGCTCTTGCAACCAGTGTCAAGCCATTGTTGTGGTTAAAAGCCTCCGAAATATCCTGTCCGAAGGTGTACCCAGCTCCTCTGGGAGATATTCCCCATCCGCATCTATCATCTGGATCCGACCACAGCAAATCACACATAGGGCCCTCATGTGGAACTTCTTGTATACGATCAAGAGCTCGGATGTTGTCGAGAGTATCGATACTGGGCGAGAGACCTCCGTGCAGACAAAAGATCTGCTGATCGATGAGGGCGGTAAGAGGGAGATAATCGAAGAGGTCTGTGAAGTACTTCCATACGTTGGCGTTGCCATACTTTCGGAGACACTCATCGTAGAAGCCATAGACTTGCGTAATCTGGCGGGATTCGTGGTTTCCACGGAGGATGGTGATTCTTTGGGGGTATCGAATTTTGAGAGCAACGAGCAGTGTGACGGTTTCAACGGAGTAGTATCCTCGATCAACGTAATCGCCTTCATCATTGTGTTAGTCTCATAGCACGTAAAGGTTAGGGTAGCCGTACCCATGAAAAGATAGTTGGTATCTGGGTTGGGACCACCAATCCTGAAGAGCTCCATCAAGTCGTGAAATTGACCATGGATATCACCGCAGACTGTGACGGGGCATTTCTGTCTTGTGTGAGCGCAATGAGAGGAAGGCCTGAATAGTAAAGCTTACCACTGGCTGAACGTTGGACTCATCCTGTAAAACCTCTCGAGCCTGCGGATCGTGGCATTAGAAGCGTACTTCAACTATAGCTTGCCCTTGACTATCTACCAACATTACTGGGATCTGCGAAGACCACATACCTTATTGCAGAGCCTCTGGACGTCGACCTCGGCCAACTGCTTACACTTCATCAGGCTCTCGATCCACCCATCGAGAGTTGGTATAGTAGTGGGCTCTTCGACTGGCGATAATTGAGATGGTTCTGGCGCTCTACCAACATCCTCCATATTGGTATCCATGATGGCTGGTGGTTGTTGCCGACGAGGGGAGTTGTGTTGATGGCGGGGAGCTTAAGCTCAAATAACGGAACACGGAGAGGTTCCCAGACGAGGCTGGTCGGTCGTGCGCAACAAAAATATCGCGCGTGGTCGGAAGACAGATAAGGTACGCGGGGTTGCAAGGTTGCGATTGAGAACTGCTTCGTGGATGGCGGCGGGGTATCACAGGGAGGGTTCGTTGTTGTTGTGAGTGAGGTGAAAGATACCTAGGTCGCCGCACTGGTGAAATGAAGTTGAGCTGGCTCGCTTATTTACAGTACGTTGATGCAAGTGGATGTGGCAAGAGCGTGCAAGAGCGTGCAAGAGCGTGCAAGACTGAATTCCGGTCATCGACGCAAAGATATACACCACAAAACAAATGCATACAATCGGGATCTTCGTGGCAGCTTTTCTACATATCCCTACTAAGCTAAGCCCAAGCCAACAGTTAGATTCTGGCTCGAGTCGAGAACATCGCGCCCTATCAAACTCTTGAAGTCCAAGCCAACCTCCGATAACATTTTGGCATGTTCTTTTGCCTGATTCATACATTCCATCCACAGTTGCCCGCCCCGCTCTGTGCTGCTAAGCTGTCTGGCAAGAATAATGTTGAACGCATCAACTTGTTCCTTGGCCCATTTGACGCATGCACTCATTACCGAGGCTTGGAAACAGGCCTGGAAGGCAGATACTGTGTTGCGAATGATCGTGAAGTACACGAAAGACAACTCCCAAATGTATTGATGGAGGTTTCCCTCGAAGATGCACTGCCTATTTACGATCAGTGCTGGGTAAAATCTGTGAAAATAATTGACAAACCTCGATCTTTTTTGGATGATGTTGCTTCTTGCTTCTAGATATGCTTCCCGTGCGCGGTCTTCAAAGCCAAGGCGAGCAAGCCAAAGTACGTTGCGTCTCGTTTTCTTAGGCTCGTTGTGTGTATCAACCAGTTCGCGGGTAATGAGGCCCGCCAGCTTTGTTGCTCTCTCATCCGCTTTGAAGCTGATGAAATCTTGTGCAACAGGATTACTTTTCAGACCTTTGGCCAAAGCATTAAGCTTCTCCACGTGCTGCACTGCAGTATCAAATCGCTGCAAGGCAATATCGATATCAAGTTCATCTACTTGGCTTTCCACCCAACGCAAGTTCTGCTGTTTCCCCTCAACTTCAATGAGCATGTCTTTAATATCAGAAAGAGTCCCAAGCAGCTCTGTTTTCTTCAGTAATCCTGGGTCGCGAGAAGCAAAGTAATTGATGGTCTCCTTAGCCTTATTGCTTGACTCCATTTCTGTTCGGAGCCCCTTCCGTAATGCTTCCACAGCCTTTCTGAAATTCATCATCAAAGATTGCTTTTCATTGTCATCTGGTTTCTCAGTTCGATACGTAAATGATTCTTGACCAACTCCTCTGATCATGATGGCATCGGCTACTTTGTTTCGCCCACTTGTTGTCTCACTCGTTCGAGCTAGGTCAACCATTTCAATATCAAGTAGTGGCCAACAACGATCGGCTACAAGCTTGGATGGTGCCTGTCGCTGATCAGTACCTGTACCTTCTACCTTCCGCTTCTTTCGTGATGCAACGAGAAGATGGTCATTTAGCAAAATTATCTGCATGGCTCTTCGAGATTTCCAGGTAGCATTATCTAGCTCTATCCAGAGGCCAGCGTTTTGGACAACATGTCGACCAGGAGCTGCTGGAAGGAATTTTTGTGAGCCCTCGACTGTTTTCCAGAGCGCCTAATTCCATTAGCATGCCACTACATTCTGCATAACATCGAGTACATACCTGAAGCTGAGAATTCCACATGGCCGTTCTGTCTGCGACGGAACTTCGCTTGTCCCTTTTGCTCAAAGTAAATGAGGCACCAGAATCAAAGTCGTTAGAGATAGCCGGTCCCTGAGATGATGCTGCTCTCAAAGCCGTTGTGTTAGTTTTCAAATCTGACATCAAGTTCTTTAACGCCCGCATCTCCCCCTTGAGCTTCTCTGCCTCCTTGCTGATCTTGATGAATTGTGTTCGATTCTGATAGACATTCTGCTGCAAGTCGGTCGAAGCACGATTGCGTAGCTTCTGCAAGGCTTGTTGGTAATCATCGATATCTTGCTCTGATGCATCGCTCAGAAGACCGGAAATGTAATGCTCGGGTCGCAGATTGGGATCCCGCAATGCTTTCACGTCAACAAGCAACCCAGGACCTCTAGCAGGAGACGGACCACGCCTTCGATCGTTTGGTGGAGCGAATTCATTTGGGAGTAATGGCATGGACGGCACCGGAGGCGTACCAGCACCATAATCAGTGGGAATGTTATTGAATCGAGTTGAATATCTGCGTTTGACTAGGTCGGATGTCTGGACTCCTTGTCAGATAGAATCACGGCAATGCCCAGTGAAGAAATGCACCTACCTTTCCTCCAACTTGAGGTCGTTGAGGAGGTGGTTCGAATGCTGCCTGCGCTCCATTGCTTCTTGGAGCTGCTCCCGACTGCTGTATTGGCCCTGATATTTGCTTAGGTGCACTTATGGCTGGCCGTTTGTTTCGCTTTGTCCGCAGGGAAATCCCCTTACTCTTTTCTTTTTCTTCCGACATGGTCAAGGAAGTCAAGTGCAAGGTATAAAGTCTTCTTCTGTCGTGATGATCTTGTTCGATTACAGAGTAATCAGTTCGAAGCTGACCTGTTGCGATGTTGTAGCTCGGAGTTGAGTCCAAAAGGAATCCGTAGGCCGCGCCTGCCAGAAGCCGTCCCGGCCTCTGCAGATCCACCTGCAGGGATCATCACAGCCGCCAGTCCAAATCCAAAAAATTCCCAAACTTCGAGTTTGATGGTACATCATATCGCATCACATCTCGCCCAAGTTCGCCGTTGAACTTCCCCTTCCCATCACCACCTTGTTTCAATAGTATCGATATAGACGGATCCAATTGAATATGGTGCAGACATCTACAATCGTTGCCACTACGGTTGGCACCTTGGCAACTGGCTTTGTTGGTTTGTACGTCAGTCCCTTGCGCGAACCTGGCTGACCTCGAACAATAAAGCATATGCCGTGTATTTCGACTACAAACGCCGCAATGATCCTCAATTCAGGAAACAGTTGAAGAAGGAATCAAAGAGACAGGCCAAGGTCGCAAAGGAGGAGGCGGAGGCACATACTACTCGTCAAAGGCAAGCTATCAGATCAGCTGTAGAGGAGGCAAAGGAGGACGGATTTCCATCAGATGTAGAGGAGAGAGAGGCATACTTTATGCAGGAAGTTGCTCGAGGAGAGGGACTTGCAGGAGAGGGTATTTAGTACAGGCCCTGGTCCGGACTATGTTTCTAACTGCTTCAAGGAACCGATAACGTCGAGGCCGCCCTTTGCTTCTACAAGGCATTGAAGGTTTACCCAACACCAGCGGATTTGATCACGATTTATGATAAAACTGGTACGTCTCCAGAAGATCACCTTGAGGATTTGCTGCAGCTTGGTTCCAACGAGGCACCCAGGATTCTCCCCACCCTCTCTCTCAGAGCCCGAGTTCAGCTTTGCCTTACTAACTTCATCCGCAGTACCCAAGGCGGTCCTTGACATACTCGCAGAGATGATTGCAGCCGATTCGGAACTCAATGTTGGACCATTCGCCGGGGGACCTGGCTCCGACATGGACTAGACGACATTCCACACATCCACGACTTTATTCCTTCTCACCCCTCCTAAAAGTCTTAATCCGACGAGCTACCTTCTACCCTAAAATCTACTCCTTCAGCAGCGACCTGGATGCCTGCGATCTTGAAGGCGTCCCGCTCTGTGTACATCATCTGGCGCATTTCGATTCTCTGTCACTTGTATATTGCACACCATTATGAGGGTAGTTTATACCGTACGGCCGTATCGATGAAACGAAATCGTGTAATAACAATCAAATCAAGTCCAAAATGCTGCAGATTGTATTTCTGTTTTGGCTTCCGAAACCCTATTACTTATATGTGACTGCTCGTTTTCCTAGGACGATTGAGGCCCAGCACCGCTCTGAACATGGGCTCTGGAATTTGTAGCGGGTAAAGTGCTGGACCCAAATGTAAATGTTGCCATTATTCTAAATGACAATACCTTGTCTCCAGTCATCCATTTCGTAGTGAATTTTACGAGTGATGCAATCTTCTACACAGAAAGTTCTGCGACTGCATCTCGATACGTACTGCATGGCGCTAAACGCTAAACAACAGGGGTACGCGACTTACATATCGTGAATTGCTGATAAAAGTCAACACCACTTCTTATCCGCCAGCACATACCACATCCCATCAACGCCGTCCAAATTGTTCCACTACATCACCAGTGGGCATCACGAAATCGAGTATGGACACCCACCGCGACTCTTGAAGTACCTCTCACTTTCTACCCTATACACAATTATGGAGAGCTTGGTAGCCTCTCCTGGACCGGCCAGTCCCAAACCGAATGGCACCGACGGTTTTGCCGTAGACCCCTCAATAATCATAGAGTACCTCTCCAGTGTGCTTGAGATCACTTTGGGAGCTACGCGGAAGGAGTTGGAGGCTACTGGGAGTCTGCTGTCACCAGAAAACAGAATACATACCCTTCAGAGATGTTCCAGGTTTGCGTCGGAGAACCAAGTGGCACTCTATGTGACCAAGGACCTTGCAGCAGCTGGCGTCCTTGACGGTATAATCGATGATTCCAGTAAGCTCTGATAATCTCGAACGTTACGGGCATGCGCTGATACACTTACAGACACTGTGACCTATAACTACACTGTGACGACGGATATTTCATTTTCTCCTACTACTACGGCCTCGATCGCACTTTTGAAACGCCCATACCCCATAGATCCAACGATACCCATTACTTCACAAGTACAGATTATTAATTTACCAGGTGCCGCATCGCTGAGCGGTTCCTCAAACGGACAAGGAGGCGCGGCTGTCAGTCCTTATGAAATTTTACACTCGGTCGTGCATCTTGCGCTGGCGCCATACTTCGATGCATATACTAAGAATCAACACGGTGCGAATGGAGTCCGTGGCAGATCGGACGTTGAAGCAAAGACTGGAATTCCAGTGACAAAGAAGAGGATAGCAGAATTGGAGTTAAGCTTGCTACATCTTCAGCAGAATATCGAAATCCCCGAGTTAATCCTACCACTTCACCCCATGGTGCAAAACGCCGTCGATGACGCCGAAGCAAGAAATACGACTCCTACACAAGAGATGATTCCTGCGAATCTCCTCCAAGACAGCGCCTTTTTGAATACTTTGCAAAGTAATGTTAATGGATGGATCAAATCTATACAGGCGGTTACAAAAATGTCAAGGGAGGCATCAAGTGGTACTGCTACACAGGAAATCAACTTCTGGCTATCGATGGAATCCGCACTGGAGGGCATCGAGCAACAGCTTCGAAGCAGTGGTGTAGCTCTTACAATAGATATTCTCAGGACTGCCAAACGCTTCCAAGCGACTGTCAGCTTTCGCGCGGATACCGGATTAAAAGAGGCTTCGGAGAAGGTCCAGAAATACAACCAGTTAATGAGAGATTTTCCTCTGGACGAGCTACTTTCAGCAACTTCTCTGCCCAAAGTCGAAGATGCTATAAGCTTAATCTTTGGACATCTCAACAAGAAGCTCAGAATCTGCCCATATCCAATTCGCAGAGCCTTGCCTTTGGTTGAACTTATCTCCGCAGATCTTGATGCTCAACTACATTCATTATTGCATGGTCGTCGACTCATGAGTCTCGATTATAGAGAGTTCAAGGGTCTCATGGCAACTGCCGAGACAATCTGGAAGAGCTGGGATGAGAATGTCAAGGAATTCACCAACGTTGCCAGAGAAGTAACCCGCCGACGGAACGAAAAGTTTATTCCTATCAAAATCGTACCAAAGCATGCAGATCTGCAAGCCCGTTTAAAGTATGTCAGCACGTTTCGGGACAATCACGAACAGCTGCAACGTACTATTGTCAATGTGCTGGGCGCCAAGCTCGGAGAAGGCGAGGGCGCCACCAATGGAGTTGTTCTTGTAGAGGAAATGGGCGATGTTGATGCAGTTGAGGAGGTCCAGCAAGCCTATGCAGCATTGAACAATGTGGATTTGCTAGATGTCACTCCTGAGGGCACCCGCAACTGGGTACAAGCGGAGATTACCTACAATGAGCGTACATCTCGTGTTGAAAACTCAATCATTGCCAGGTTGCGAGACCGACTGGCAACTGCAAAGACTGCAAATGAAATGTTTCGGGTCTTCTCGAAATTCAACGCCCTCTTCGTCAGACCCAAGATTCGTGGTGCCATCACAGAATATCAGACACAACTCATTGACAATGTAAAACACGACATCTCGTCTCTACATGAGCGGTTCAAGCAGCAGTATGGCCATTCCGAAGCACACGCGATGGCACAGCTTCGCGACCTGCCTCCCGTCTCCGGTGCTATCATATGGGCCCGTCAAATTGAGAAACAGCTTGACGGCTACATGAAAAGGGTTGAAGACGTGCTTGGAAACGACTGGGCTCTGCACTCGGAAGGCCAAAAATTACAGAGTGAGAGCAATCTTTTCCGAAAGAAGTTGGACACCCGCCCTATCTTCGAAGCCTGGTTGCATGATGTCCAGAGAAAACAGATATCCATTGCCGGCCGCCTTTTTAGCATCAACAAGATCAGAGCATCCAACAATGCACTGGAACTTGCAGTCAACTTTGATCCTCAAGTCATTGCCCTCTTCAAGGAGACTCGAAACTTGCAATGGCTCAGCTACGCTGTGCCTCACCAAATCAATACTGTTTCAAAGCAGGCCAAAAGAATATACCCATACGCTGTCAGCCTAATGGAGAGCACGCGAACTTTTGCTCAGACTAGCAGGCAAATCTCCCAGATGCCAGATGTGGCCATACTTTTGAGCGGCTACCAGAATGATGTTCAGGCATTGATCGTTAAGGGAGTACCGCTAAAGTGGGAATCGTTCGTTCTTTCATTTGACTTTCACGTCAAGCAACCTTCTCCTTTCCACCTTACAAATGGAAATTCAGACCATGCCATCGGTGGAGGCAGTGATAGCAAACATGGCCAATTTGTCAGAGAGTTTGCTGCCTCAGTTTCGTTGCTCCAGAGTAAAACTGCTTCACTGGCTCTCTCCAATGTTGATATCCAAAAAGCACTTGCAGAATTGGAAACATGCTCATACGATGCTTCCGAATTTCGCAAACGACTTGAAGCTGTCCAAATGGCCGTGGACAAACTCAATCTCGAAAATTACGTGAATCTCTCATATTGGGTAAGAAAGATGAACGTGAGAATCAAAAACACTCTCCTAGTACGTTTGCGAAGAGCAATTTCTTCTTGGATTGAACAGTTCGAGAGTGCACGTTCCGAGGGGGTAAACGATGATAGTCGCCGAAAGCATCTCAGCACAACGACAAGTTCAGGCGAAGACCAAGGCCCGCCCCTGAAGCGTCTCGTACACGAGGTTTCGATGCGAAACCAAGTCATATATTTGGACCCGCCATTGGAGTTTGCTAGAGCAAGCTGGTTCTCACAGCTGCATGAATGGCTCGGAATCGTGTGTAATCTTCGAAGGGTTAAATCATCCAGATACGAGATGAGTCTATCCGATGGAAATGATACCGAACCTCGTTTCACCGATTTGCCAGGGTCATGCACTGACAGCCTTTCTCGAGTCTACACAAGTATCGAATCCAAGCTGGAAGAGATCAGTCTTTACGTCGACAAATGGCTTCAGTATCAATCGCTTTGGGATCTTCAGGCTGAGCAGGTTTACGAATTACTTGGCGAACAGTTATCAAGGTGGCTGCAAATGCTTCAGGATATCCGGAAGGCACGCTCTACGTTCGACACGGCTGAAGTCAGTCACTCCTTTGGCCATCTATCGATCGATTATGACCAGGTCCAGACAAAGGTCAATGCCAAGTATGATCAATGGCAACACGAAATTCTCACAAAGTTTGCTGTCCGCCTCGGCAATCGTGTTCGCGAAGTATATTCCGAAATTGAACGAGCGAGAAAGGATCTAGAAGTCCAGTCTCTCGAAGCATCTTCCACTGCTCAAGCTGTACAATTCATCACAATTGTACAAACTTGCAAGCGTAAAGTCAAGGCTTGGGGTCCAGAGGTGGAAACCTTCAGACAAGGTCAAACAACTTTGACTCGGCAGCGATATCAATTTCCTGGAGACTGGCTGTACGTTGAGCAAGTGGATTCGGAGTGGACTGCTCTGAACGAGATCCTTTCCAGAAAGGCCAAGATTGTAGAGGATCAAACAGATGGCCTACGTGCCAAGATCACAGCTGAGGATAAGGTTGTTGGAGACAAGATCTTGGAGATTACAGGCCAGTGGAACGAGGAAAAGCCAGTTTCCGGTACTATCGCTCCAGATATCGCCTCGGCAACACTCATGTCTTTCGAATCTCGAATCACCAAGCTCCACGAAGATTCCGAAATGGTTTCCCGCGCTAAGGAAGCATTGGATCTTCCTTCCAGTCCCGCTACAGCACTTACAGCCATTTTGGAAGAAGTTCAGGATTTCAAGTCTGTCTGGGCTGCTCTGTCAACAATCTGGAAGAGTCTCAACGAACTCCGGGAAGGTTTATGGACTTCTGTTCAGCCTCGCAAGCTTAGATCTGCTATTGATAGTCTCATCAAGATGACGAAAGAGATGCCCAGTCGCATGCGTCAATATGCTGCCTTCGAACACATCCAGAACATTCTCCGACAATTCCTCAAGATCAATCCCATCATTGCAGATCTTAAGTCTGAGGCTGTTCGCGAGCGTCACTGGAACAAGATATACAAAGCCCTCAAGCCGGGAAAGCGCTATTCTCCAATAGCCATGACCCTCGGTGATGTCTGGGATCTACAACTTGCCGCCAGTGAAGTCGTCATCCGCGATATCATTGCTCAAGCTCAAGGCGAAATGGCTCTTGAGGAATTCTTGAAGCAAGTTCGCGAGATCTGGACCAACTACTCATTAGATCTCGTCAACTATCAGAACAAGTGTCGACTTATCCGTGGCTGGGATGATCTCTTTGCGAAGTGCAGTGAGAATCTTAATTCGCTGCAGGCTATGAGACACTCCCCGTATTACAAGGAATTCGAAGAGGAAGCATCATCTTGGGAAGACAAACTCAATCGCGTTCACGTGCTGTTCGATGTATGGATCGATGTTCAACGCCAGTGGGTATATCTGGAAGGCGTCTTCACTGGAAATGCCGACATCAAGCACTTACTTCCTATCGAGTCGTCCCGATTCCAAAACATCAACTCGGAATTCTTTGCTGTCATGAAGAAGGTCTACAAGCAGCCTTTTGTCCTCGATGTCCTTAACATATCTGGAGTTCAAAAGTCTCTCGAGCGTCTCGCGGAGCTGCTGAACAAGATTCAGAAAGCTTTAGGAGAGTACTTAGAGAGAGAGCGTGTCTCATTTCCCAGATTCTACTTCGTTGGTGATGAGGATTTGCTCGAAATCATCGGTAACAGCAATGATACCTTGCGTATCGCAAAGCATTTCAAGAAGATGTTCGCAGGTCTTTCCGGACTCATCATGGACGAGGATCATCTCATCTCAGGATTTACTTCGAAGGAAGGCGAAGAAGTGAGACTGAAGAAAGAGATTTCGTTGATCAAGACTCCAAAAATCAATGACTGGTTGGCCTTACTCGAAAATAGCATGAAGTTAACGCTTGCTGAACTACTCGCCGAGGCTGTGGAGCAATTTGAGCCGATCTTGAATTCTGATGAGATTGACCAGGAATCTTTGAGTGCATACATTTCAGTCTTCCCTAGTCAAATTGTCGTCCTTGCAACCCAAGCAGTTTGGACTTCTACCGTAGAGCAGTCACTGGAAGCAGGCGGATCTACTCTGCAACATCTGTTTGATCAAGAAGTCAAGTTACTTCGACTTCTTGCGTCAACTGTTCTTGGCGATCTTGATCCGATTATTCGCAAGAGATGTGAGCACCTCATTACCGAATGTGTCCACCAGCGCGATGTCATCGAGAAGCTCAAGAATCTCAACGCATCAACACCAAATCATTACTTGTGGCTCCTGCAAATGCGTTATGTGTATAAACCCGAAGGCGATTGGCTCCACCGTCTGCAAATCAAGATGGCAAATGCTAATCTGAATTATGGCTTCGAATATCTTGGAGTTGCAGAGCGACTTGTACGAACTCCACTGACCGATCGATGCTTCTTGACTCTTACCCAAGCACTTTGCCAACGATTGGGTGGCTCTCCATATGGCCCTGCAGGAACTGGAAAGACTGAATCTGTCAAGGCGTTGGGTGTGCAATTAGGACGATTCACTCTTGTTTTCTGTTGTGATGACACCTTCGATTTCCAAGCCATGGGTCGCATCTTCTTAGGTATCTGCCAGGTTGGAGCCTGGGGTTGTTTCGATGAATTCAATCGTCTCGAGGAACGCATCTTGTCTGCTGTTTCTCAACAAGTGCAGAACATCCAGCTCGGTCTTAAGCAAGGCATGGAGGATGAGAAGTCCCAGATCGAACTGGTCGGTCGTCAATTGAGAGTTAACGCAAACACCGGTATTTTCATCACCATGAATCCTGGATATGCAGGTCGCTCCAATCTTCCAGACAATTTGAAGAAATTGTTCAGAAGCGTTGCTATGTCAAAACCCGATAAGGAACTCATTGCTGAAGTCATGCTGTACTCCCAAGGTTTCAACCAGGCCAAGCAGCTGTCGAAACAGACAGTTCCATTCTTTGACAGCTGTGCTGCGAAGCTTTCGAAGCAAGCACATTACGACTTCGGACTTCGTGCATTGAAGAGTGTGCTTGTCAGTTCTGGAGGACTCAAACGTGCTCGGTTGACAGATACTGGGGGAAACCTTGGTCCAGAAGAAGAAGTTGAGCCTCAAATCATCGTACAGAGTATACGAGAAACCATAGCGCCAAAGTTGATCAAGAGTGATGTGGAAATCATGCGATCCATAGAAGCTGATTCGTTCCCCGGCGTTCAATATGTTCCAGCTACTCTCAAGGAATTAAAGGCAGCAATTCACGCGATTGCCAACGAGAGACATCTTGTCATCAATGAAACTTGGATGACAAAAATCCTCCAGCTTTATCAGATCCAGAACATACACCATGGTGTTATGATGGTTGGAAACTCTGGCTCTGGAAAATCTGTGGCATGGAAGCTTCTGCTACAGGCTATGCAGCAAGTAGAAGGCGTGGAAGGTGTTTGCCACATTATCGATTCTAAGGTTATGTCTAAGGAAGCATTGTACGGGAACTTGGATTCGACGACTCGGGAATGGACCGACGGTCTCTTCACAAGCATTCTGCGCAAGATTGTAGACAATTTGCGTGGTGAAGAGGCTAAGAGACACTGGATTGTGTTCGACGGCGATGTCGATCCGGAATGGGTTGAGAATCTGAATAGTGTCCTCGATGATAACAAATTGCTAACACTTCCGAATGGAGAACGTCTCAATCTGCCCTCCAATGTACGCATCATGTTTGAAGTTGAGACGCTCAAGTACGCAACTCTCGCAACCGTCAGTCGTTGCGGAATGGTGTGGTTCAGTGAGGATACTGTTACATCTGCCATGATGGTGTCGAATTATCTCGATACACTGCGAAGTGTGGCTTTCGAAGACCTCGATGAAGACTCTGTCGCAACTGGACAGACCGCTGCGAAGGCTCTTGCCATACAAGCACAGGTTGCAGGCCTTCTTGATTCTTTCTTGACCACGGATGACTTCATCTTAGACGCCCTTGATCGTGCCCAAGGCTTCAATCATATCATGAAGTTCACAGTAGCTCGTGTCCTCAACACACTCTTCTCGCTCCTGAACAAAGCAGTCCGCGATGTAATCGAGTATAACAACCAGCATGTTGACTTTCCAATTGATCCAGAGCAAGTGGAATCTTTCATCGCCAAGAAGCTTCTCCTAGCACTGGTTTGGTCCTTGACCGGAGATTGTCCACTTGGAGATCGCAAGAGTTTCGGAGACTGCTTAGCTGGGCTTGCCACCTTCGGATCGCCGATCATGGGAGACAATTCTTCACTTATTGACTACGATGTCACACTGCCAAAGGCCGAGTGGACTCCTTGGCAGAACTCGGTTCCGACCATCGAAGTAAATACCCATTCCATCACCCAGACTGATGTTGTTATTCCAACACTCGACACAGTAAGACACGAGGATGTACTTTACTCATGGCTCGCTGAGCACAAACCTCTACTTCTCTGCGGTCCGCCTGGTTCGGGGAAAACAATGACCCTCTTTAGTGCCCTTCGCAAGCTTCCAAACATGGAAGTTGTTGGACTCAATTTCTCCAGCGCAACTACACCCGATCTTCTCATCAAGACCTTTGAGCAGTACTGTGAGTACAAGAAGACTGTCAATGGAGTTATCCTGTCCCCGACACAGATTGGGCGATGGCTGGTACTGTTCTGTGATGAGATCAATTTGCCAGCTCCCGACAAATATGGTACACAGAGAGCCATCTCATTTCTTCGACAACTTGTTGAGCAGAATGGGTTCTGGCGAACATCTGACAAAACTTGGGTTACACTTGATCGCATTCAATTTGTCGGTGCATGTAATCCTCCTACAGATGCTGGTCGAACTCCAATGGGTGCTCGATTCTTACGCCACGCGCCTCTTGTCATGGTCGATTACCCTGGTGAACTTTCGCTGCAACAGATTTATGGTACATTCAATAGCGCAGTTCTTAAGATTATACCATCGCTAAGAGGCTACTCTGAATCACTCACCAAAGCGATGGTTCAGTTCTACCTGGAATCTCAAAAGCGATTCACACCGAAGATTCAACCTCATTACGTCTACAGTCCTCGTGAACTGACAAGATGGGTCCGGGGTATTTACGAGGCAATCCGACCACTCGAAACACTATCCGTTGAGGGATTGGTCCGCATATGGGCTCACGAAGCACTTCGTTTGTTCCAGGATCGTCTCGTAGCAGAGGAGGAACGCAGTTGGACCAACGATGCTGTTAATCGTATCGCACTCGACTTCTTCCCAACCATTGAGCAAGATAAGGCTCTCGGTGGCCCTATCTTGTTCTCCAACTGGCTGTCCAAAAACTACGTTCCAGTTGACCGGGAGCAATTGCGTGACTTCGTCAAGGCCAGATTAAGGACCTTCTGTGAGGAGGAAGTTGACGTTCCATTGATCTTGTTTAACGATGTGCTCGAGCACGTTCTTCGTATTGACCGTGTGTTCAGACAACCTCAAGGACATTTGATCTTGATCGGAGTCAGTGGTAGTGGAAAGACTACACTATCTCGTTTCGTTGCTTGGATGAATGGGCTCAAGGTTTTCCAAATCAAGGTTCATGGAAGATATTCCGCAGAAGATTTCGACGACGATCTTCGAGATGTCCTACGCCGCTCCGGCTGTAAGGGTGAGAAGATCTGCTTCATTATGGATGAGTCTAACGTCCTTGACTCTGGTTTCTTAGAGAGGATGAACACGCTTTTGGCCAATGCTGAAGTGCCAGGTTTGTTCGAGGGCGATGAGCTCGCATCTTTAATGACTGCCTGCAAGGAAGGCGCTCAACGTCAAGGTCTACTCTTGGATTCGCAGGAAGAGTTGTACAAGTGGTTCACGGGGCAGATTGTCAAGAATCTTCACGTTGTCTTCACAATGAACCCACCTGAGGATGGCTTGTCCTCAAAGGCCGCCACTAGTCCCGCACTCTTCAATCGTTGCGTGCTGAATTGGTTTGGAGATTGGTCGGATCAGGCTCTGTTTCAAGTCGGCACAGAATTGACACAGCGCGTTGACCTCGACAGGCCTAACTTCACGGCTCCTGACAGCATTCCTGTCGCATATCGCGATCTCGTCCTACCAGCCTCCCACCGCGCAGCAGTAGTCAACTCGATGGTGTACATTCATTACTCCCTTCATCGCTTCAATATTAAGCTTCTCAAACAGCAAAACAGAGTGACTTTCCTAACTCCTCGCCACTTCTTAGACTTTGTCGCACAATATGTCAAGCTATACAACGAGAAACGCGAAGACCTCGAGGAACAGCAAAGACATCTTAACGTTGGTTTGGAGAAGCTGAGGGATACAGTCGATAAGGTCCGCGATCTACGTGTCAGCCTTGCAGAGAAGAAGGGTCAATTGGAGCGCAAGGATGCGGAAGCTAATGAGAAGCTGCAACGTATGGTGGCAGATCAACGAGAAGCCGAACAGCGGAAGACAACATCACTGGAGATTCAGGTAGCATTGGAGAAGCAAGAGGCAGAGGTTGCTACCAGGAGAGACGTGGTTTTGAACGACTTGGCCAGTGCGGAGCCGGCAGTTCTTGAGGCAAAGAAGAGTGTGAGCAACATTAAACGACAACATCTTACAGAAGTACGCTCTATGGGAAACCCACCAGCCGGTGTTAAACTCGCCCTCGACTCTGTCTGTACTCTTCTTGGCCACAAGGTAGATAGCTGGAAGACTATCCAAGGAATTATCCGCAGGGATGACTTTATCGCCAGTATTGTCACTTACGATAACGAGAAGAACATGACAAAAAGCCTTCGTATTAAGATGCGCAATGAGTACATTTCTAATGAAGACTTCACATACGAGAAGGTCAATCGTGCAAGTAAGGCCTGTGGCCCTCTTGTCCAGTGGGTTCAAGCTCAGGTCAACTACTCCGAGATTCTGGATCGTGTTGGTCCGCTTAGAGAAGAGGTAGGCATGTTGGAGGAGCAAGCTCTTCAGACCAAGGCCGAAGCACAGGCCGTCGAAAACACCATCAACACTCTTGAACAGAGCATTGCAACCTACAAGACTGAATACGCCGCACTGATCAGCGAGACGCAAGCCATCAAGACCGAAATGGCCCGTGTACAATTCAAGGTCGACCGAAGCGTTCGATTGCTTGACAGTCTCTCCTCTGAGCGAGTCCGTTGGGAGGAAGGTAGCAAGTCATTTGAGACCCAGATTGGCACTCTAGTAGGCGATGTTCTTGTGGCCGCTGCTTTCCTTGCATACAGTGGCCTTTACGATCAGCAGTTCCGAAAGAATATGATGGAAGATTGGTTGCATCAACTGCAGCTCTCGGGCATCAATTACAAGCAACACAACCCAATTACCGAGTATCTCTCGACTGCTGACGAGCGTCTCGGATGGCAGGAGAACTCACTACCTGTTGATGACCTTTGCACAGAGAACGCCATTATCTTGAAACGCTTCAACCGATACCCATTGATCATCGATCCTTCCGGTCGAGTCACGGAATTTTTGCAGAAGGAAAGCAATGATAGGCGTCTCACAGTCACCAGTTTCTTGGATGACTCGTTCACCAAGCAATTGGAGAGTTCCCTTCGTTTCGGAAACCCCATTCTCATTCAGGACGCAGAGTACCTTGATCCTGTGCTCAATCACGTCCTCAACAAAGAATACCAGAAGACTGGTGGTCGTGTGCTCATCCAACTTGGGAAGCAAGAAATCGATTTCTCGCCGGCTTTCAAGATCTACCTTTCTACCAGAGATCCATCGGCAACATTCGCACCAGATATCTGCAGTCGTACCACATTTGTCAACTTCACGGTTACACAGAGCAGTCTCCAAACCCAGTCCTTGAATGAGGTGCTGAAGTCCGAGCGACCAGATGTCGATGAGCGTAGATCCAATCTCATCAAATTACAAGGCGAATTCAAGGTCCATCTTCGACAACTCGAGAAACGCTTGCTACAAGCTCTCAACGAGTCTCGGGGCAACATTCTTGATGATGATAATGTCATTGAGACTCTCGAGACACTCAAGAAAGAGGCTGCCGAAATTTCGGTCAAGATGAGCAACACCGAGGGCGTCATGGCTGAGGTTGACGAGATCACGCTCCAATACAATATCATTGCACGATCTTGCAGTGCAGTCTTTGCCGTCCTCGAACAGCTGCATTACCTTAACCACTTCTATCAGTTCTCCTTGCAATACTTCCTGGACATCTTCCATTCGGTGCTACATGGCAACAAGCGATTAGCCACGGAGACCAATCATAACGTACGTCGCGATATCATCATCGAGGATTTGTTCATCACGACCTATCAGCGTACCTCGCTGGGACTACTCCAGAAGGATAGAATCACATTGGCCATGCTTTTAGCTCAAGCCGCCCCCTACAAGATGGACAAGACATTAATCGATGTCATCCTCGATGAGAGCATTCAGGGCACCGATGTCTCTACCGAATCGCACAAGAAGGACGAAATCTTGGATGTAGCATCGAAACTTCCAGTCCTAAGAGGCAAGCTTGAAGCTGTGTCATCTGATGCTTGGGATCGATTCTTGTTCGAGGAGATAGGCGAGAACTATGTTCCACAAATATGGGACGCAGATGCAGAAAAACGGGACCAAGAACTCCTATCTCTGCTTCTCGTCAAGCTGTGCCGCCTCGATCGATTCGTTCCAGCTGCCGAACGCTTTGTGACTGCTGTGTTTGGCCCGGGTATATTCGATACCACTGAAGATCTAAAGGAAATTGTTGAGCAGGTATCCGCAAGCCGCCCAGTCGCTCTCTGCTCCAGCCCAGGGTTCGATGCAAGCTACAAGGTCGATAATCTGGTGGAACGATCTCGTGCTTCGTGTACCAATATCGCAATGGGTTCCAACGAAGGCCTAGCAACCGCCGACAAAGCCATCGCAAATGCAGCTGCCAACGGATCATGGGTCCTCATTAAAAACGTTCATCTTGCTCCGACATGGCTGCAGAGTCTCGAGAAGCGAATGGACTCTTTGAAGCCGCATGCCAACTTCAGACTTTTCTTGTCTATGGAATCCAGTCCGAAGATTCCTGTCAACCTTCTTAGAGCATCTCGCGTTTTGATGTACGAGCAACCAGCTGGTGTCAGAGCCAATATGAAGGACTCGATGGCTTCGCTATCTACAAGAGCTACAAAGAACCCGGTTGAGAGAACTAGGCTATACCTTCTCCTGTCATTCTTGCACGCTGTGGTTCAGGAGAGATTGAGATATGCTCCAAATCTTGGATGGAAGGGCTTCTGGGAGTTCAATGACAGTGATGTAAGTGCTCCTTTCCATATTTTTAATTAAGTTCGTTGCTAATATGTTATAGTATGAATGTTCAGCATTCATCATCGACACATGGGTTGAGACAGTCGCATTAGGTCGTACAAACGTTGCACCACAAAACCTACCATGGGAGATGATCCGAATTCTAATTACCGAAACCTACGGCGGAAAGATCGACGACGAAGGGGATTTCGCACGTCTCACACAGCTCGTCAACACGTTCCTAACTCCCGCCGCCTACGACATTGGCCACAAGCTAGTAGAAGGCGTTGCTGGCAATAGTGCCAACGGCCTCGATGGCAGCTTAGTCGTGCCCAGCGGGACTACACTCAGAGAATTCACGGAATGGATCAAGAAGCTTCCTGAGCGTGAACCACCAACGTATCTTGGTCTGCCGGCTAATGCTGAGAAGTTGTTGTTGGTTGGACAGGGTTTGAGTATGATTCAGAATTTGGGAAAGATTACGGAGTTGTTGGATGAGGGTGAGCAGCTTATGACTGAGGCCTCATGATTGAGTGGTTGGGAATGGAATTGAGAGGGAGGAGGATTTGATTTGTATATATAAGGACTTCTTTTCCTGTATATCAGAAATTAGGGAGGGGGCGTGCTAGGCTTATCCAATGGATTAATCATGCGCTGATTAGCTTGCTTTCATTCTTGCATGGATTTGTTATGGGTGGGCTGTATTGATTCGAGAAGCAGGGAAAGAGAGGAATCTGGTAACGAATCGTTCATTGTTGTTATTATACCCACAGTCTTGCTTTGCGTCGCTCTGCATAGAAACTTCAGATTGGAGCCTTTTTTTCTTTTGTGGGAATATTTGTTGTATAGGTGGCTTGATTGAATGCACTTGCTTTATGAACTGAGTATGCGAAACTGACGCCTCCTTTGAGTTAACCAGTGTATGTTGTGGTGGTATGCTCTGCCTTCCTAAGCAGGCGAATTAACTATCTACTTACAGTCTTTACAATCGATCGTAGGGATTCACCCAGATGCTCGCTTTTCTCAACAACCCTTTCTTTCGGTAGATCAATCAAAAGATACAAGTTAATAGAAACCTCCAACCCCTTTGAGTCCACTATCAGTCACAATGATGAATAGGCATGTTTGCCAAGCACGCTTGTGTCTCTCGTTCATAAGGAACATGTAGGATAATGCCGTTATTATATTCTGGTCAAGAACTTTGTGAATCGAGCATGCGCATACAAGTGGCTGAAACATGTGTGCCTTTGGGCGAGGCAGGTCTGATCTAAAATTAAAGAGCACATCTTTCACCCATGAGACGGGTGCCTGTAAGGAGACTTTTATCTAGTGATAAGGTCTGGATATAGAGGAGTTGGAAGGCTTCCTAGCCAGGAAGACAAAATCCAGGTTTCATGCAATCTGACAGTTGGGTGGCATCGATGGCCTATACAATTCCACGTCTCAAGGAGCTTTCGATGGATTTTAGTAATATCTGGTGGCCGCCTCGTAACCCATGAAGTGATGCCAGTCCCCTTTTCGGTTTTACTTAAAGGACATGCTAGCGAAGAGGAAAGAGCAGATCCGAAATCGGATGCACGCCTTCACACATCCTAAAAGCCAATTTGTTCCTGGTGTTTCTCAACATTGAACAGGCAGCTGACATGATTTGACGTAAGGATGATTATGTATATGCCTCTCAACTTCCTGCCAGGCTTGGTGTAGATTAGCTACAGTGTTTCAAATTCACAGTCATGGTTTCGCACGATCGATCCTTGGAAGCGGGTATCACCCGCTTGATGTTGAGTTGACAGTATATCCATACGTAGCAGAGGCATCTGCGGAGCATCGCCTTCTTGAACAGATACACTAACACAGTAAGTCAAGTTTCTGTCGGGAATTTGGACGTTGTGTGAGAAACCAGATACTACAGGAGCGTAATATCGAATATCATTCCAAACTATTCCATATCCGCTCTCCTCGAAGGTTTGGCGGGGAAATAGTCTTGTCGCGATAGTTCTCTGGGTGTACTCATCGAAGCTATAGCAATTTGGTGGGTTCTTGTACCTCTGAATTTCGAGGCACACAATGGCATTCATATTCATGTCTTCCGCGTCGTCCAGGGAGATGTTGATTGATTGATGTTGCCAGACAGAACTAGATCGAGGAGGTCAAGGGGGGCGGAGGAAGTTGCCTTGGATGATCTCAATGACTTTTCGGAGTCACTTCCTGAAATTCGAGCCTATGATCCGACGGGAAATAAATGGAGCTATCAAAGGAAGTGGAGCCAGGAATACTCGCGACGAGGTAAAAGCTGATCACTGACTGTTCGATAAAATCATCGCCGTCCCCTCCGCTTCAGCCAATGTTAAGCGGCGAACGCCAGAAAGTCTTCCGCCTATCAGAAAACTGTCACCCTTCTCAAAGGCAAACCATTTAGATGCATTAATGCACAAAAAATTAAACACTAAGCTGACTTGTAAACAGTCGGCAAAAGCCAAAACTCAATAACCCTGAGCTCGCCTCGGTGGATTTGGGTAGCGTCTAATGTTAGAATCAAGGTGCCATATGAAATCAGATCTGGATGGCTAGATGGACACAGATACATGGGCACTATTTCTCCAGATCGGGACCAGAAAATGATGCAATCATCGCTCAGCTAACCACCATCAGCTAGCTCACAGATCTCGCACCTCTCAGTCATACGGTACATACAGGAAGCTTTGACACGTCGATTGCTAGCCAGCCGACTCGTTGACTTGCACCACATACGCAGATTCCATTGCTTCTTTCCGTTTGAAACACCTGATCTGAAACATCATCCGGATAACTCATTGATTACCCCAGCCTGCTTGGCTACTCAAGTGTACATACTCACAGCATAAGAAGATCTCCATTAGATCCTCTTCCTGTAGCTGGTTGATATATCTGTTCCGGCGCGCTCTGATTGACCACATACTGCATCTCGCCTCTCCCCACAATAGGACTGCCACCAAATCCATCATCATTGCCACCATTGATATCCATAGCCGCCATCCCATGACTGCCTAAGCCCGCAAAGAACTCATCCGCAGCATCAACCGCGGCCGCCAAATCGCCATTCTGTGGAGGTCTAACGGTAGATTGTCCCCCCATACCGAAAGCAGAAAGGGATTTCTGCCCATCCAGAGAGTTAGTTGTGGGTAGCATATGTTTCTGAAGGGCGGGACTGTCTTGTAGTCTTCGTGGTCGAGCAGAGCGGAAGACTTGTTGTACGGGCTTGAGGTAGACGGTTGCGAGTGTGCCGACGTTGAGACACATTTCTTCGAGGGTGGCGGGGTCGAGTTTCTCGGATTCGGCTGTGATTGGTGGTTTTTCGCCCATCACTATGGCTTTTGCTGTTGCCATGTCTGATGAGAGGAGACGCCAGTACATGTAACCTCTGTCTCTCAGATCTGGGTTATCCGTATCTTCGGTAGCCCATTTGAGGACCTTTGGAACAAGCTCTTGGCCTTTGGTTGGTCGTTGGATGAATAACTTGACTGTGGCAGTAAGAAGAGCTAATTGAACCTCTACTGGCTCATCCGCGAACGAGTACAGGAAATCCTCCAGAAGCACATCCGAGTTTTCAATACGCGATGCGTATTGCCCAATGACCCAGATCATGGCTGCCTTAGCTTCGGGCTCGTCCAAAGAATCAAGATTCTCGCATAATGTGGAGATGATCGACTCGTACTGGTTGGGATATTTCCGGAAGATATTTCGGATCACGACCGTCGCTTCCTGGACAATGTATGTGACTTTGGTTGCGACAAGCTCCAGTAGGGTGTTGATACACCTTCTCGCAGCAGGCTCAATTTTAATGGCAAGCTTGCCAATAGCTCGTACAGATTTCCGGACAAAGTGCACATCAATTTCTGTCGCGTATTCTCTCAACTCGGTGAGGACCTCCTCGATGTTCTTCTCGGTAGCCAGCATAAATATCAACTCAAGTTTGGTCACCTTAACATAGATCGGGTCGTTGTATTTGCAGAAAAACACTCGAATGTCGTTCCTGAGTACTTCTGGTCGTCGCTGTAAGATCAGTAACGCGTTTCTTAGTGCTAGATATTGCACTTCTGGCCCCTTCGCGAGCAGGGTTACCAGAGGAGGCGAGAGTTTCCGGCACAGTAATGAAATCTGCTTCTCGTCCGCGATATAGTTCATCAGATAGAGAATGACTCTTATGCACGTGAGCACAACTGCAGAGTTTGAATGTGATAATCGAGGTGAGATCCGCTCTGCCAGTAATAGAGCCTCGGAAGTTTCTTGAGGGACGTAGGACATCAAGGCTTCGAGGATATATGTTTGACCCCATCTAAGAACATCATCAGCCGGATAAGCTTGTCAGAAACCAAAAAATCACTTACTCCGAGCAATCTGGCAATATTTGCACCATTTTCGAAGCATTTCCGTAATCAATTGTAAGCTTGATTGCATCACTCCTTTCCCAGATATCCATTAAGCTCGCCAGAGCACTAGCCACGACTGTCGGGTTGTCATCTCTTAACATCGAGTTCAGTCGATCAATAAGATCTGAAGCTTCCACCAATTGTCGGTCGTGGTCATATAATTTTGCTACACAGAACGCTGCTGTTTTCCGTACGTATGGATCCGCATCTCGGAGAAGGAGCTTTGTGGGAGGAACTGTAGCTTCAACAAATTCACGAACATGGATGTATGACATTGTCCGTAATGCCAGGGCTCTGACAAGAGGATTCGTGTCGGTCATATCCTGAACAGCGTTAGCTACCAAATGCCGAACTGACCCTGGTCTCCGTACCTCTTGTAATGTTGGTAGCGCCTTCAGAGCAACTTCTGGCTTCATCCGAGCATAGTTAACAAGGAAGAGGAAGCACCTGTATCGCGTATGAGCACAAGTCTTCTCTAACCATAACATTCACAACCCACATCTTCTTGATTTCTAGACTCGGTATCTGCATACAGCCCACGATGTCCGGAAATAGCGCAACCATATCGTTGTTGCTCATGGTCATATTGGCCACGATCTTCTTGAGAGCAATCTTTTTGGCCGCATGATTCTTGTCCTTCTTCCCCCCGCTGTTTAACTCGAGTCGTAATTCCGCGACTTTGCCCTGTTGAGAACGAAAGTAAGAAGAGGCGCCAGCTCCATAAGTAGGGGGAATGTAATGAGGGAGGAACATGGCAACACAACAAGAGGAGCAGGATGTCGTGGGCTGATATGGGGAAGATCAATCACTCGAGGGGGAAAATGATATTGGCGTAGTCAAAGCATGAACAGGCTAGAATGCAGTGGCACAGCGTCCCAAGTTGTCGAAATAGCCTTGCAGGACTGTAGATACAGGCGTAAACAAGACAGGAGACAAAATAACAGCAGCACAAGAGAGAGGTATATTATGATAGAGCGGTACATACTCGAGCAAAGAGCTTCGCATCTCCGCCGCTGGAACTCATGATGTGCTGAACAAGAGCGCCTCTCACATCGACCCTCGTAGGTGTGGCAGAAAGTCAATAATCAATGGTACGTATTGTCGGGACGTTCTGCAGTATGCCTGCTTGCTGCTGTTACCCCTCCACCATCGACCAACGGGGATCGATTCTTGTGTCTGGGTTGGGCTGGGACAAGGAGAAGCTGTCACATGCGCCTGCTTCTTTGGTTGCGATCAGGTCCAGCAGGGAGTTTGAGAGCAGTGCAGAAGCTGCTGAAGATGTCGTTCCAGTAATCGAGCTGTCCAGGAAATTATCTTGTAGCTCGAAAGTGTTCAGCAGCGTGTTTGAGAAGTGGTTGAAGTTGCGAAGGTCCAAATTTAGTAGAGGAGGGATGTTCTGTCAGTACGGGACGAACCTCAAGCTTGCTGGGATCTACTGGCTGGCTGCTGACGAAACGAACCTCCACCAAGCGAACCCATGAGCCAGCTGCAGAACCAGCTACAGAACCTCACACATCCAGCCTTGAGCGCCAAAATCAACAGCACCATTCACTTTGCGCATCACAGTCGCAAACTCATTGTAGATTTACGTGAAGGAGAAATAAAAATGGCCGCCCCTCCACCGCCGCAATGGGTACTCGACCTCAACTCCTCGCCCAGCGCGAAGTCAAAATCCGCAAGCATTCCAGATCCTCCAGGATTTACAGCATTGGCATCAGGAAACAAGGCACGTACGACCTCTCTACGGACACGTCCCTAGCTAACAAATCTCTTGATAGAAGCAACAGTTATCCTCCTCCAAAGCCAGTACTGTCCGAGCCGCCCCAACGACTGAAGAGATGGATATCCTGAAGCTCAAGAAAGCATGGGAAGTCGCCCTAGCACCCGTCAAGCAGCTCCCCATGACAGCAATCATGATGTACATGTCAGGAAACACGCTGCAGATCTTCACCATTATGACAGTGATTATGGCGTTCAAGAATCCTTTCATGGGACTGTTGGCTACCAACCAGGCTTTTGAGAGGTTCGAGAGTCCGGGCACGAAGGCCCAGTTGCTTATGGTGAAGGCGGTTTATGTAGCGATGCAGATTTTGGCGCTGGCTTTGGGTGTTTGGAAGGTTAATGGGATGGGGTTGTTACCGTGAGTTCTTCTCCCTTTGAAGACCTGGGGGTTGTGCTAACATTGTGTAGGACAACGAGGTCAGATTGGTTGGCTTGGGAGACGCGGAGGGTTCCGATGGAGACTGCTCTCCCAGCTTTCTGAGTTTATATTTGACTGTGAACAGACAGGCGTTCAGGTGTACTTGTATGGATCATATTACCCTAGGCTTATGGCGAGCTTCTTGAGAATAATGAAGAATGGATATCCCTTACCCAGTTTCTCTGGAGTGGACTCCCGATAACTCCCGATGCATTTTAGACCACGTCAGCTTCAATCGAGGAAGATATCATCTACTCCAGAAAATACCCAAACAGTTCTTAGGCACACCAGATACGCCATTCCTGCCAGAAAGCCAACGCTTACACTTTGCCAGCGCTCCAAGCAGCTAGTTCATGCTTCCAAACTAGCCGACTTGAATGAAGGCATTATAGATGCATAAGCGATTGAATTTTCGAGTTCTCTCCATTTCTGCGTTTCTTCACACTCGAATTCGGGATAATACCCATATGACAGACAAGAGATTGTAGTTCGCAATCAGCGCGCTCCTGACAACAAAACACTACTTCCGGCTAGCGATACATATCTTGACATGACACTTACTTAGATATAATCATGTTTTAGCTCATATTTCCCGTAGTTACAGCATTGGTAATATGTATCGAGCTTTGCTCTGCTACCTCATGAAGTCTCGAGCTTATCGGTCTTGCTCTGATTCTTGCTCCTCGGAGCGAGAGAGCCTTGATATATTCCACAACATCAGGATAGCCTCTGTACTATAGGAGATCTGGGAAGTGCTAAACTGAGCCTCTGGCCAGCTTCTAACTAGCGGTACTGATCGAGTTTTGTTCACTAGATCTTCCTCGTGTTGTCTATGCAGGTTGCAATCGTGTAGCAGATTCAGGTAGCACGTGTTTTCACTTTGTGGCATACACACTATTCCCTTTTTTCAAGCTAGTTTGCTGCAAAATGTATGGTATACATACCTCACCTAGCTGCTTTCTTTTCTCTCCAGTAGATGCACGACCGTGGAAGGAGTATGGATCCATGTGAGAGCTTCTCGGAGCGAGTTTGGACATATAATAGGAGGATAACAGGTTCTTACTATCCGGCCTATCGACGTCGTAAGCCTTGTTACCTTCAAGCTGCGAAAGCGTTGATTTATACAATCCATATGTCGATCGCAAGCAGAGAGAGTGGTGCAAGAAGTGACGGCATCTTGCCAAGTGACGATAACAAGCCTTGTGACAACAACACTGCTATGATTTTGAAAGATCTTCCGAGGTAAAGCTCACGAAGATCCAAGGTATTGGAAAGCTCTCGGTTAAGTTCTATTGGCAAGGTGGATATACCGTTTACATGCATCACATATACCTACCTTCCCCTTTCCCGCCCTAAGCCATCTCAATCGCGTGCGGTCTCTTGCGTGGAGATGAATCGAGTTTCGAGAAGATAATTCTATACGTCACGCCAGGACCGTGGCGAACAAGCCGAATACATTCCCTTCAAACCCTGGAGTTTGAGAGAACATTCTCGATTCATATTTTTTGTGTAAGTGAGTGCTCCCTTGTCTATCAGAAACTTCAATTTAGCCTAAGAAAATGCTGAAAGTACTGGCAAAGCCGCTCAAGGGCGTCAACCAAGGCCAAAATGTTTCCTCAAAGTGTAGCGCTGCGTATATAAATCGATTTCTGTTTCACCATTTATCCTTTACTCTCAAAACACAAACTCTACTAGCCGTGATGGCTACACGTCAAGCAACCCTTAGAAGTCGCCTAGCATTGGCTCGTGCCGTAGATTGAATGGGGATTCCGAGTATGTATTTGCGAGGATTTTTGATTTTTGGTTCAAGAATCTGATCGGGATCTTCAACAGTGAGTGGCAAGTGGCCTCGGGAAAGAAAAATAGTCTAGTAGATGATACAATATGGCAGAGGCCAGAAGATTGGCAATTAGAAACTCGTCGAAAGTCCTTAATTGATAGGTCGCGGGTGTCACTTTTTCCGGCAGACATTCCCGAGGTTGTTCAAGGGTTGGTATGGCCACTCTACATGCCCGAAGCTGATCTACAGATATTTTCTAGGCGATACCACCCGGCGACCCATTCAGCGTCCCCTAAACACGTCGGGTCCCATCCTAGGCAAAGTGTTGATCACTACTTCTTTCCATGTATACATATATATATATATATTGTTTAGCTGCCTGTGACACGCCGGGATAACTCTCTCTTGCCTGCGACGGGATGTCTCTTCCGGGTCTGATGGAAACTGCGAATATAAAGCGAAATTTGCTTCGATCTATCCCCTCCTCCAACCACTGTTTCATTTAACGGGATGACTGCTCTCACTTGCGAGATTTGCTAAAAGATTGAGGTGGTTCCTGCCATGGATTGGAAAGTGTACATAGTGTGGACCTGAAGAGGTTTGTTGGGGTGAGAATTTACATGAGGATTCTGATAGAATACAGCGGTATTATAAGAAACCAAAAGAAAGCAGAGGAAATGATATGACGACAGCTGGACAATTGACAGCAGAAGAATATTGACAGTCAATATAAGAAGCGAGTCTCATAGCTTGGGCTATTTTCCCAGGTGAATGTTTCTTGTTCAAGTGGAGTGAGCTTGGCTATTGCATTGATCCTTATGAAAGCGCTGCATCCCACATGATTGATTTGGCTCCCTGGTATAAGTTATAAGAAGCAAAATCAAGGAAACTTTGCTGTCTCTTGTCCTAATTTGTGTTCTTGGCCTGACGTGTAGCCTCACATTTCATCTTTTGGTCATGTTGATCACGTCAAAGGCTGCCTCGACCGGCGGAAATGCATTGGGACTCCTCGCCTCAGACGGCGATCTCGTTTGTAGAGGCACCCTTCCGGCAGCTTCTGTCTTCCACTATTCAACTTATAGTTTACAGTCGGCATGATCAATGCCAGTTGTAAAATTGCCGCTGACCAAGGAGCTGTCTCGTAGCTGTTTCTGGTTTCTGGATTCTTTGCTGCTGCAGACGCGATGGCTCCCTCGAGAGGGGAGTTAAATGCGTCTAAGACTCAAGAGCCGACCAGAGTTCATGGAAATGCTACTGTGGCTAGTTTGAGGGTACGCATGGAGCTCAATACTTCCAGATGTAGAGACTGTGGCTCCAAAATAGTCGTATTCGGCATATCTAGACTCCAAAATAGGCCTACTGGTCCAGATGATGAACAAGTAGCTGAATTCTTAGATGGATGAACCGAGACGAGCCAAAGTGCAGAAATGATTGCAGCAATGATTGAAGTACCGACCAGAGATATAAACAAGATGATGTCGTGTACGGCGTGTCTGTCGAGTTCACTTATAATGTAACCGAGACGGAAAGTTCAGCAGCCATATTGTGGTGAGATATCAGTTGCTGGGAGATGGATCGAAACATATTCATTACTAATGTTCAGAATACAGGGCATCTATTAGGACTTCCGATTGTAGATATAATGCTACCACCACTTTTCAAGACCCAGAAAAATCGCCAGGCAAGTGCAGACTCGCCTTCTTTGGTAACCCCTACCTGCGAATATGATGATACCAGTCAAATTTTGATTCGTGGCTTCCAAATGTCTTTCTCACAATCAAACTCCCGAGGAAGCGAAGGTATGTTTACGTTGTTAGCAGCATATCTCTTTCCCTCATCTGCGGCACAGATCACCTCCCGGAAATGGAATGTTTGTTTTGTAGACAAGACCCGCGGGCGAGATAGCCGAGGATAACAAACGGATCAGTAGAATTATGTTCTATAGAACAAGTAAGCCCCGAGAAACGTCGATTTGAACCGAGGTTTCTGATATCAAGCGAAAGTGTCTGTCGACTTTTGGCAACTTTTAAGAATTTGACAATGGGCAAAAACAAATCGGCAGCGACGCTGATGTGGAAAGTCAACAGAATGCCGGGTTTGAATGAGAAAGCTTAGCTCTTATACTTTTACTTACATCTTTATTTACTGCTTGAGACCGATCAATCGTCGCAAGTTATATCACCTTTGGTCTGAAGATAGGTAAGATATTGCACGACGAAGTTTAGTGAGTAAGACAGGATGTTTGGATGTTGACAGCGGGCTTATTAGACTATATCTGACTAGCGCAAGCCGGAATTAGTCAGGAGAAGAGAACGAGATGGTAGTTCTGGGCCCTGATACAAAGCTGAGATATGCGAGTTATACCTAGTTCTGGAAGAGCACGTTAGGGATACGTGTCCATTCACTGATGATTCAGAGTATAATCATATTTCTTTGAGATTGTTGGCTTCGATATGGAAACCTTAACCTGTCATTAGATGTAGTTGACTTCCTAGGATGTGAGTGATCAGCGCGTGCATGTTTTCGTGATTCTATAGTCTCTGGAATTGAAGACAAAGGCATCGGAGCGAGATAATGTTATGATGAGTAGTTTCTATAGATAAAGACGAAGGATTATTGTAATAGTATTTGCAAATCAGATATTCCTGTAGTTAGGTGGATGGCGGCCGTAAGCTGTGTAGAAAATGAAACACGGTACTTGATATAACCTGGGTCTAGCGGTAGATGGGTTGAATATGAAGGATGTGTAGTCCAACCTAGGCGCTGCGACTTTAGAAGTCCGCCATAGGAATTTATCGATGAATATATAATAAAGATTCTTGAATTGACAACGACATGCTCGCTTATGCAGCCTGCGAACAGCATAATAAACACAACACTCAAGTGAGAATGAAAAAGGCTTTTCGAATCCAGCTTTCCAAGCTAACATTCATACAACGTGCTGTACCCAACCCTAAGCATAGCAAAATACTCGACCCACGCACGCTCGCTCACCCAAAGAATTTCCTCAACGCGAAAAACACAGCATTGCATAGCATGAAAACAGACTTTCGCGACCTGTTCCATCCGATGATTTCAAAGCCACCTTACTCTGCCTCTGCTTAATTAAACCTGAGATAAAATAGGGTGCTTCGATGACCCAGATCCTGCTCTTTTACACGGTTTAGAAGGAAGTACTTTCGATGAATCGAAAGCCCGCAATTTTTTGCTTTTTTCATCCTGAGAAGCTCAGGTCTTTAGCTGAGAGAAGTAGAGAGAACGAAAGCTGTACTTCTAGAACATAGGTGGGCCACGATACAGAGCCGAGTTTTTGCTTCTCGATAGGGGTGTGAAGTAAAATGATCGTATACCTTTGCTCATCTCACGAAGTGATGCTGAAGTGGATATTCATGTCCTTTTTCATATTCTTGGAGCTATTGGACTCTACTTGCGAAGTCGAAAAATTGAAGGGCGAAATTGTTCCCTCTGGAAAGTTGAAAGTTGAATTTGGGATGTACAAGAAGTCGGGTTTTGGCGTTGCGAGACTCTAGCGATGGGAAGAAGATGCATCGTATTGTGCATTCTCATCTTGCTATTAAGCCTACATTTACATTATCTTGACCTTCAAGAGGAAGACTCAGAAGTCCTGCCTCATCGGTCTGCCTGATCCTCTTCCGATGCGATCAGTCTAGCCAGGAGGAAAAATCTACTTCCATGTTGAGGACTTTTCTTTCGAAATCTTGAGAATGGAGTCCAGATTTCTAGGAATGGGAAGGATATGTTCCGAGAATGGAAGAGTAACAAGCAGAAGAAAGAAACATGATCATCCCCCGGAGAAAGGTCTCAGAAGCCATGTACGTACCCACATCACAAGGCTGAAGAGCACTTCCTGCTCGTACACCCAGAACCCCCAATCTACCTAGTAACATCCAACGGTGAAGATACCTCAGCTCAGTCTCAAACAAAGCCGCTCCGCCAAGCAGCGAGCGAAAAAGCCATCGTACGACGCGGTTGGAGCGCTGAACGGGAACGGGGTTCGGGAAGCGGGAGCCTGCCTGCTTTCTGATGAGATGGGGTCGGTGAGTGTGAGACTTCGAGATTCATTGTGGCGAGGGGGTTGAGGTGGCGTGTTTATTTGTGTACAATAGACGGGATCGCTTGTGTAGCGAGCGGTGTAGCTGGTTGTGTTAGGAAGCGATGTTTGATTTGCTTCTATGAGAGAAGAAGGGGGTTCTAGGTGGGGTTTTGTGGTGTGTGGAGGGTTGGTTGAGGGTTGAGGAGGAAGGGGGGGGACGGAGGGAGGGGACGATGATGATGATGATGATATTGATGTTGATGTTCATGTTGATATTGATGTTGATGAAGTGTAGATAGGATAGGATAGGATAGGATAGGATAGGATGGGATGATGGTGGTAGTAGTGAAACACATCGAAGGGAAATGTAGATAGGATAGAATAGGACAGGATGGGATGATGGTGGTAGTGGTGAAACACATCGAAGGGAAATGAGATGACATCAAAGAAGTGTCGACGGAAAAGTTTCACACTGAAGAAGGATTCCACCTCGTGAGTTTTCACATTCCAAACATTTCAAAGGGCTGCAGCTGAGGCTTTTTGAGGCTTGTGCAATTTAGTGAAAAAATTGAATATGGAATTGGATGAAGCTTTTCGCGTATCTCAAAGGTAGAGAGAATATTTGTGTTTTATTCACGAACTACGAGTTCTTCGGACGACGTTGTGACGATGTGGTGACGATCTGGTGACGATGAAGGATGAGAGTTGAAACACCGGCATCGATCGGACTTACCTTTCTTATTGGTTTTCATCCCTTATTATTAAAATCACGTCCACGTCTAAAGGACGTAGCAGGATTAAACATGATGAATGTTATCAAGTACCGAAATTACAGCAAACGGATCTAGAAATCGAGATCGTCTATTCATCCTATTTCGCTAGATGCTATCCACGCTCTCTTAAGATTTTCCGCTTTCCGAGGAATTGTAAATTTTCAACTTACCCTGGATCCCATCTCTCTCTCCCTGTTCTTTGATTCTTGATGATGGGAAATCAACGATGTCCTCGTCATCTCGAGTTTTGTTTTTCGATACCGTCTGTCGAGTTTCCGAATCGAGATATATCACAAAATTTCAATTATGGTACTCCGTACACAAATATATGCCCCGCATTCGGAGGTCCGGAAGTCGGGCTTTTGGGCTTGCTCCGTAGTCGGTCAAGTCGATGCCTCGCTTGGACTTGACTAAACTGGACGTTCATTGATTATCAAGCGTCCACGGATGCGATTGATACATTATTCTCCGAGCCTTTAACTTGTGCTTGAAACTCTAGTCTCTACTACTAGAGTAGTCAGTATCTCACGTGCAAGACTTCTTTTTCTTTTCTTGTCTCTCTTCTTCTTTCTTTTCGTTCATGTCTCGCATCTGAGCCATGGCGTATTTGGCAGCACTGTCTCTGTCCCTGTGGGGATGTTTATGATTATTTTGGGATTGATTGCTAGGTACGGGGTCAGAGCGTGAGGAGGTGCCGTCATGCTACCTCGTAGCGCGGAACTCTCTTTGATAGGTCTTGGTAAACATGTCATTGCTTCAGCTTGTTGGCGATTCGGAGAGGGGGAGAGAGAGAGAGGGAGAGAGAGAGAGAGAGAGAGAGAGAGAAGTCAAGGAAGAGATTAGTCACTCATGACAAAGAAGACTTTCGCCTCGAATTTGATTTATCATGCCGAAATCGGACAGGTGTGTTTTCAAACTCTCCTGGACATTTTGGCTCACCTTTCTGTGTTTCGCGAGGAAAAGAGGAGCCGAATCAATCAAATGATTCGAGACCGGAATGTGGAACCGAGAGCCGTTTTGATTGATTGGACAGGCGGGCGGAAGTATTGATCGATGATCGATGATCGACAATATAAAGTAGAGTACGTGTGCATAAAAGTAATTATTTTATCCATATTATAAGGTGGGGGGAAGACGTGCGCGGCTTTATGCGCGTCGCATAAATAAATGCTCATTGGAAGAGAGATAGATAGATACATACGCACTATATATATACTTAGTAGATACCCAAGGAACTCCGAATCCTGTAAAAAAAAAAACCATCAAATACCTTGAATACCTGGTTTACCTTTTCAGAGTCACTTCTCCAAACACGATCGCAAGGAGAAACAAAACATCTTTCCAATTCTCCAAACTAAACGAAAATGTCAATGTCAATGTCAATGTCAATGTCAATGTCAATGTCAATGTCAATGTCAATGTCAATGTCAATGTCAATGTCAATGTCAATGTCAATGTCAAGTCGAGATAGATCGACGATCCCTCCCTTCCTTTCCCCGCTTAACTCTCTTTTTCTCTCTTTTCTCTCTCCTTTCCGAAATCAAATCAAATACTTCGTTCGTATGACAAGGCCCACCTCCCCGCCCCGTGCCCATGCCCATGCCCATCCCCATCTCGGGAAACAGCCGGAAATTAAAAGTATCCTTCCTAGGCTGTAATTAAAGATCAAACGCGCTATTGGTGAGCCAATGGGGGTTATAAATGGTTCGGTTAGTCTAGTGCGCGATGCTAGTCAGGGGTAGCGGAGGGGGTTCTGCCGTCCCGTGGCGTGGCGCAGCGTGGCGTAGTGTGGTTACGAAGCAGATGATTGATGTGAGGGGGTGGGATCATTTACGGAGCGGAGCGTACGGAGAGAGAGGGTGGACACCGGACGGGACTTGAGAGAGCGCGGAGTGCAGTGCAGTGCAGTGGAGTGAGTTTTGACCCTGACGGATCCGCAGATGAGGTTGCAGATTGACGAGAGGAGATGTACTGTACGCAGTATGTAGATCTGGATTCTGGATTCTGGATGCTGGATATGTTTGTTGGTTTCTTTGTTTACGTCTGCGGGAGGGACGGAGGGAGGGAGATGTGCAAATGTTGTGTGTGACTGGAGGAAAGATGGATCAGATGCAGAAAGAGGAACATGAGATGGAGAGATGGAGAGATACCTATCGAGTCTTGATTTCGAGTACGGGAGACCCCTCCAGCCTCACCTGAATTCTTTGTTCGGCGGCGAAGTCGAGAACGATAAAAGGTCACAAATTGAAGCATACTTACTTACAGTATACTGTACCAGAAGAAGGGAAGGGAAGCTTTTTTGGCTCTCACAGTATGCACTGGGAAATCATAGTGAGTGAGTGAGTGGTACAGGGATGCAAAGTATATTTCCATATAGAGGAATACCTCCGTCATCTTCCCTTCTCCAATATCTGTATTGCTCTCTGGCTTGCCTCGACCAAATGAAGAATGTGACTTGTGACTTGTGACTTGTGACTTGTGACTTGGCAGGTTTGTTTCTTTCTTTCTTTCTTTGACTTGCAATCTGTGAGGGTCCTCACTGCACTGCAATGTATGTGAGCAATATGATACGGGAGAAGTCATCTATCTAATTCGTGACCTTCGATCTGTCTTCCATCACACAGACATGACATGATGCATGCATCTTTTCTTTTTGTTCTATGTCTGTCTTCTTGACTTTTGTTTACGTCGGTCGTACTCGCGATCGCGAGTCTCTCGATCGCCTCGCCTCGCCTCGCCTCTTCCCGTCTATGTATCTATCTACCTTACCTTACTGTACCTACCTACCTATCTATCTGCTTTGTCCTTTGTCCTTTGCCCTCCCTCTGTTGCAAGATCAGATGCAGATACAAATTTCTTTCGCCCGCCCGCCCGATCTGGACTCTTGACCTGACCTGACCTGACCTGACCTGACCTGACCTGACTTGACTTGACTTGGCCTCCCCCTCCCCCTCCCCCTCCCCTCCCTCCGCCTCCCCAATCGGGTTCTCGTACTCCGTCTCTCTCTTTTGTATTACCGTCCGAGGTTTTGTGTGGCTGGGCCCGCATAGTATTCTACACAGTATGTACCCCGTACGGTTAGTTGGTTTATTTACGACACCTTAATTCTTTGCCCGACGGATCGAATCGTGTTCATCAACGCAGGGACCTCTTTTGGCGCATCGCAATTCCATTCCGTCCGTTCTTTCATTTCATCTCATCTTAACTGTATATCAACAAATCGAACCATACCAAACCAAAGCCAGCCGCGGCCGGGCACGAAACAGTGCTCAGCGCCAACATCAACATCCCAACATCAATCAGTTCGTCAGTCAGGCAGTCAGATAGGCCAGTCAATTCACTCGCACGCACGCACTCCAACCCTCCGTGCCCCGTGCCCGTCAAGTTTTCAAGCAGCCCAGCAGCCCAGCACTGCCCACCAGTGCAGAGAGAGCCCAGGGCCACAACGGTTCCCGGTTCCCAGGCCCAATTCTCAGCCATCACAGGGCACTCGCTCTGGCTCCCGCTCCCTCTACTGACTAACTGCGCTACCGCCCAGGCTCATCTTACCCCGTACCTACCTACCTACCTACCTACCTACCTGTCCCTTGCTGTCTTGTCTGTACCTGGTCAATCTTGCATTTTACTCGCCCATCTATCCCTTCCTTCCCCCCCTCCCATCACTCATTCTCCTTTGTCCTTTCTTCCCTCACCCACCTACCTTCCTTTGCCTCACCTCACCTCACCTCACCTCACCTCACCACTCCCCCTACCGTCTTCCCCTCTCCGTGGTCCTTCCAAGTCAGCAGCAAGACGTGCAACTTGTCTGCACGCCTTCTACGACTACGAGACGACCGACTTGCGACTCGACCCCCCATCCGCGGATCAGACGAACGATTTAACGTGCCTCGCGAGGCCGTTGGATTATGGTTGTGGCAGGCTGTTGACGATCGCGACCCGAATTGAAGCTGAAAACGATCTACCACCACCCCTCTCGACGATTTCTCGTCACGACGCTCATTTTAAAATTACCATCCGGAGTTCACGACGACTGATACTATAATCTCTCCCAGTGAGTGCTGTCCGATTGATATTTTTGGTGGAAAGGGATGCTCGAAGGTGAATTGTCTGGTTGATGGCCCTGATTTTCTGGCTTTCGAGTGAGGCAGGGATGTGATGATCATTCATGCGAACACATTCTTTTCAGCTTCAATACATACACATCACCCGGGTTCGACGACACGACAAATGCTGACCTCAATCTCTGCAGAAACCCTTTGACATTTTTGTCAAGTACACTCGTTACATAACAATCGCCCTCGAATGTCAGTCTGCGTTGCATACAGCACCCACGTCGCGCACTCGCTGACTCTAGGTCCAGTCCTGAAAGCTTACTTTCATTCCCCACATCGCCCTCCCAACAACGCCAGCGCGCGTTCGATATTCTAATTGCCCAAGATGCACGCACCTACCCTTCTTGTCGCCTCGGTGGCGGTCCTTTCCACCTTCGCCATCGCGGAGCCTCAGCGTCCCAAGTTCTATTTCCCGAGGCAGATCAAGCGACAAGTGTATTACAATTCTACCATCACAGTTGCGACGCAACAGACCACCCAGGAGAGACTCACCACATCCTCTTCCAGTTCGTCCTCATCCACCAAGAGAGACCTGGGAGATGTCTTGGACAAGATCACGGGTCAGCAGGACTCAACTTCGGATTCGGGACCGTCCACCCCTGGTCCAGCTGCAGGAACAGGAGGATTATACGATGGCATTTTCGACCCAATCAAGCCAACATCTTCGAAGCCCAACCCGGGGGATGTCCCTATCGAGACACCCAAGCCAGACCCAGGTACCGGATTCGTGGGCTTCCTCACGAGTTCTTCGCTACCTGTCCCTCCTGCCCCTACTGGTTCCACCCCTGAGTTTGTCATTAAACCACCTCCACCACCTCCCTCTACCGACAAGCCACCGCCCAAGTCATCTAGTGACAAGCCAAAATCCGATTCCAGTTCATCTACAGAGGGAATTACGTTCGGACCAGGTGGAATTGTGACTTCCGATGAAACGTCAACATCGTCTGAGACCAAGAGCCCTAAGGGTGAAAGTAAGAGCGATAGTGGTGATGATATTATCACTCTAACAGAGATCTCCGCAAGCGCAACTCCCATACCGACTGCTTCCGGAATCGTGCCTTCCCTGGGCTCTGTTATCAGCTCTGTCTTCATCCCTGCTTTGACCTCGAGTGCCGCAGGAACTACGGAAACAGCTCCACCAACATCGACACATGCTGCTTCCACGTCATCTGTAGAGCCCACGACTGCTCTTCCTACCGTTGCTGATGTGACTTCTCGTACTGGTTCTGGTACCTCAACATCTGTTCCTGAGGGAACTGGATCGACTTTCTTACCCATTGAAACATCTTCTGCCAAGCCTACTGTATCAACCACCCAAACGACGTCTCTAGGATCGATTCTATCTAGTATTTTGAGCACTGCCAGCTCTAATTCAGGCCCCGCAACGACCAGCGTCTCTGTTCTAGACCCAAGCCCAACCCTGACTACCGATCCCGCTCTCAATACCACAAACCCGGATGTCCCAACAGTGACTTCAACAGGCTTGACAACTCCCACGGGCATCTCGACAACCTCAGGATCTATTGCTACATCCGGACCACACCCAACGGAAACAACCAGCTCTGAGCCAATTACTTCTGGAACTGTCACCACGAATCCGCCAGCTACCATCTCGACGGATACGCCGAAAGCGACGTCGATCCCAAATACCGATCTGCCCATCACAACTTCCATCCCAGTCACTGGCACCGATGTGACAAACAGCCTTCCGACTGCAACGGGATCTGCAACGAACACTATTTCAGGGACTTCTGTGATTCCAGTTACCACGTACCCCGCAGTCCCTCAGACTTCGTCGGCCTCGACCTCTGGATCAATTGACACAACTCTGCCAATGACCACTTACGCGCCACAACCCCCATCGCGTGAGCCACAAACAATTGCTCCAGCTTCGACGAATACCGATACATCTATGTGGCTGCCAGGAAATATTATTGCCGCACCAACACTCACGACGAGCTCAGGCCAGCCCAGACCTCCAAAGCCAACTGGGATTGCCCCCACTTTACCCAAAGTGATCACCAATCCAAATATTACACAGCCACCTGAGGATACCACCCTGATTCAAATCGGATTCCTGTTCCAATTGAACTACAAGTTCATCGTGGATAACCCAAAGTCATCTGCTCAAATCTTCATGTACTTGCCCCAGGGTATTGCTGATGGACTAGGCTTGAAGCGGAGCCAGGTCATCATGCAAAATCTAATCCCTCTGGATACCACGCAGACCCTGCAGTACATCACCACACTTGCATTGGCATACATTCCAACCAATATGGTCAGCACTCTTGCCTTGGATCTTCACACTCCAACATCCGCCATCTACAACAACGACGACGCTAGTATTAACGAGCTCATGAACTACATCAATCCAGCCATTCCCCTGACTCCAGGCTCCAACATGGAGACCGGCGGTGGTCCTCCGGGGGGTCTTGGGGGTAGTGAGCCTCCGAACAAGCCAGCTTCGGGTAACGGAAACTCTGTTTTCGGAGGTGATACCAACGAGCAAAGCCAAACCCCTGGTAAAACTGGAGCAACTGCTGGTATTGCCATGGCTGCCATTGGAGGCACGGTCGCATATGGTGCAGCGATGTTCTTGATCGCGCGAAGATACAAGAAGAAGAAGCAAAGCCATCGTCGATCAAGCTCCATGACACCTGGCGACATGAGACAGTCCGGTAGTCCGGCGCTTATGGGAGGTGGAGCTTTCATGTCAGGTGGCCGTACAACTCCTGGAAATGATAGAAATAGCAGGGGAAGCGGAAGGACAGGCAACTCTGCACGCACTCAGCAAATCTCGGCACCCATGATGGCCGAGAACTCTCTCGGCTGGAACTGAGCAACTACATAATGCACCAGTCTATATTTTCCGCTCTGTTTTTGATACCCATCATCCACCATGCGATCTCTCTCCACATCCGCTGTACATCAAATCATCAAACATGTCATCACATCCCTGTGCTTGATACTGAGCTGGTGCTCTACATTTTCTTCTCATCAAACCTTCATCTTGGCGTCAGACGACGTCACCCCCTGCATCAATTTGGGATCTCTTGTCAGTACTTTCGACATGATTATGGTAGGGGGATTTTATTTTAGTGTGAGTATGGCGGAGGAGGAAGTAGAATGGATTGAGATAGGCTTGGGGCGTGCACGCGGCAGACTGAATTGAAGAGGCACGAATAGGCTTTGTACAGTTATGATCCAATGAATACGGACTCCAATAAGACCGATTTGTATCTGATTTCATAGCACCGAGCGAGTGAATGAAGTGAAGAAATGATGATAGTGGGATTTTGTGTAATAAACTAACCTGGCAATCCGATTGACCTGCACCCACTGCAAACACCTACGGACGCTTGACGAGCGTGCTGAACCAGCACAATTTGCTTTTCGTCCGCATAGCGCATCCCGCAAAGCGCAAAGCGGCATCCCTTGCGCCCCTGTTCTCGTCGCGTCGTATCGGATGCGTTGCTATGTCGACCAAAATGCACGGCGTCAAACACAGCCGACGAGTAATCATCACATCAAAGCTCCATCCTTGCGCTACTCTCCTCAAATAACTGATATCACAGCGCACCAGCACAATCAAGACATTCATTCAGCCAACTCACATCTAGGCAATTGGTAACAGAAAGTATACTCCACACACGACTCTTCTTCTAGCGACCAGTTCGACAAGCTCGGATGATCAGAAGTAAACAATCGTTCCCTGCAGCGCGAATTGGCGCATCACACAGCGCAACGCACCTCAACCCTCACAACCAAAATGGATGGCCCAAATACTCCAGGAGGGCATCCTCCAATCTATTCCGAACCTCCTTCATACGGAGAAGAGAACGGATCTACGCCTACTGGACAACCTAGCAACTCGTCACACATCAGATTGTTGACATCGGTTGACGAGCCGGAGATTCGTCCGTATGTACCACTACTTCAATATCAGTCTCAGTCCGGGTCTAAGACTGAGTCCCAAGTTCAGTTCAATAATCTCTTGCCGAAACCTCTGTCTGTTAAGCTGCAGAGGAAGAAACAGCAGAGACCTGTCCCACTCTCTACTCCCGAGCACCTCTCCTCTCTCAAGGAAGAAGAAGAGGCTATCTCCTCCAGAACCTGCAAGCTGCAGAGAAAGAACCTTTCCCCGACATCTGTTTCAACAGGGACAGATATGGATGTTGCGCATCTGCCCTGCATCCCAGAGGGACCGTCGCGGAGACTCAGTCTCAGACATCCCGTCAAATCCCCACTGTCAAAATTGGAAACTTCATTGAAGAATCAGTCAAGCTTACACACTTTTCCAAACAGTCAATATTCTCCCCGCAGGTCCTACCAACCGTCTGTGAACTCCGAGGCCGCGCCATCTATCATTAGTTCTGCGCCTTTCATACCACCACCTGAGACTACATACATACCCTATTCTCCCTCGGGACGAGTTTCGCCTACGAGGTCGTGGAGTCCTTCGAGAGGATCTGCCGATTATGCTAGACCTCCCCCGTCTAATATCAGTTACGAGCCGTCGGAAATCAATGGTGGTTCCAGGCCTGGTACCCCGTCTTCGAGATATGGTGGGAGTCCTAGACGACCATTGCCTCCTGCACCATTGTTTGCAGGACCAGGACCTTCGGCTAGAAACTCGATCTTCGCAGACGATGCTACGATTTCCATCCCTCTCGAAAACGACATCGGTGAGGGAGATGATGTCTTCGGACCGCCTAGCCCGACAAAGTCTGGAGTCAGACATGGTCTAAAAACGCGTGAGTCGTATATGACGACCGATACGCTACAAAATGAGGATGAAGACCAGGATGAAGATGACTATGAGCACTATGGCCCGGCGCCAGATGGAAAGCAAGAGAGACGTGGAGCGCGACAAGCACAAATGGCCAAAAAGGAAGTCAAACTCATCAATGGCGAACTCATTCTCGAATGCAAGATCCCAACCATCCTCTACAGTTTTCTACCTAGGAGAGATGAAATCGAGTTCACACACATGCGTTACACGGCCGTGACATGCGACCCCGATGATTTCGTTTCTAAAGGCTACAAATTGCGCCAGAACATCGGCAGCACAGCTCGAGAAACAGAGCTTTTCATTTGCGTTACTATGTACAACGAAGATGAGATAGGCTTCACACGAACTATGCACGCGATCATGAAGAACGTAGCTCATTTCTGTGGCCGTTCGAAGTCGCGAACTTGGGGCGAACATGGATGGCAGAAAATAGTCGTCTGTATCATCGCCGACGGACGGCAGAAAGTCAATGCGCGAACCCTCGACGCTTTAGCTGCTATGGGTGTCTACCAAGCTGGCATCGCGAAGAATCTCGTGAATCAGAAAGAAGTCCAGGCTCACGTTTACGAGTATACTACTCAAGTGTCTCTAGACTCGGATCTCAAGTTCAAGGGTGCGGAGAAGGGAATCGTGCCAGTTCAGATGATCTTCTGTATGAAGGAGAAGAATGCTAAGAAATTGAACTCGCATCGTTGGTTCTTCAATGCTTTTGGAAGGGCTCTGACGCCAAACATATGTATTCTCCTCGATGTCGGTACGAAACCTGGGGGTAACTCTTTATACCATCTCTGGAAAGCCTTTGATACCGACTCCAACGTCGCCGGCGCCTGCGGCGAAATCAAGGCCATGAAAGGCAAATACGGCGTTGCGCTCCTCAACCCCTTGGTCGCATCCCAGAATTTCGAATACAAACTCTCTAATATCCTCGATAAGCCGCTCGAATCGGTCTTTGGGTATATTACTGTGCTTCCCGGTGCGTTGAGTGCGTATCGGTATCATGCGTTGCAGAATGATCCTACGGGCCATGGACCACTAAGTCAGTATTTCAAGGGCGAGACCCTGCATGGACAAAATGCGGATGTGTTTACGGCGAACATGTATTTGGCTGAGGATCGGATATTGTGTTGGGAGTTGGTCGCGAAGAGGGATGAGAAGTGGGTGTTGAAGTATGTGAAGAGTTGTACGGGAGAGACGGATGTTCCTGGTAAGTCGTCCTCCACACTTCGCTTGACTTCGTGTTTTGGTTCTTAGCGACACGAGCTGACGTTTGCAGATACCGTCCCTGAGTTCATTTCCCAGCGCCGTCGCTGGCTCAATGGAGCTTTCTTCGCAGCCGTCTACTCACTCGTCCACTTCCGCCAAATCTGGCACACCGACCACACCATCGGCCGTAAAATCCTCCTCCACGTCGAATTCATCTACCAATTCATCCAGCTCCTCTTCACTTATTTCTCTCTCGCCAACTTCTACCTCACATTCTACTTTGTCGCGGGTTCTCTCTCAGACCCCCTGATTGACCCGTTCGGCCACGGCATCGGTAAAGTAATCTTTGTGATCTTTCGCTACACATGTATCCTCCTCATCGCTACACAATTTATCCTCTCGATGGGCAATCGACCACAAGGAGCTAAACGTTTATATCTCGCCAGCATGATAATCTATGCCGTACTAATGGCATACACGATCTTCGCCTCCTTCTGGATAATTTTCAAGCAGCTCACAGCCAAGGACTCGCAACTCGTAATCGGCAACAACGCATTCACCAACCTCTTCGTCTCCACCGCCTCCACCATCGGTCTCTACTTCCTGATGTCGATTCTCTATCTCGACCCCTGGCACATGTTCACATCCTCCGCGCAATACTTCATCCTCCTCCCCTCCTACATCTGCACCCTACAAGTCTACGCCTTCTGCAACACGCACGACATCTCCTGGGGCACCAAAGGTGACAACGTAATCCACACCGACCTCGGCGCCGCCACCGGCCACGGCTCGAAATCCTCCACGACAGTCGAGTTGGAGATGCCTTCCGAACAACTAGACATCGACTCCGGCTACGACGAAGCCCTCCGCAATCTCCGCGACAGACTCGAGGTCCCACAGCCCGCAACCTCGGAAGCGCAGCAGCAGGAAGATTACTATAAATCGGTGCGCACGTACATGGTTGTCTTGTGGTTGGTCGCGAATGCTATCCTCGCGATGGCTGTGAGCGAAACATACGGCCCGAAACCGGTGGGTGATAATACGTATCTCAAGGTTATTTTGTGGTCGGTGGCGAGTTTGGCGCTGTTCAGAGCCATAGGAAGTGGGACTTTTGGCATCCTGAATGCTATTGAGGCGGTGGTGGAGGGTCGTGTCAAGTTCTCGATGAAGGCGCCGAAGTGGATGGGTGGGTTTGGGGAGAAGTGCAGTGAGAAGTGGCAGGGGAGTAAGTTGGGGAGCAAGATGGGGAGTGTGGTTAGTGGGAGTCGATTTGGCGGGAGCAGGAAGGGATGATAGATGGGGATGAGTGTGAGGAGGAGGAGTTTCTGCTTTTGGCGTTTTTGGGTTTGGGCTTGATTGAGTTGGATCTGGGGTGGGATGGGGTTGGGTCTGGGTCTGTTAGTGGATAGAGGATTCGGATGCGATGGAAGGTACGAAATACCTGGAAAAATGTGGTGATGATGAGAAGATAGATAGATCATGTGGTCATTGGTGTTCAGGTCATGTTTGTGGCCTGGCCAGCTTACCAGTATAGTCAGACTCACTGGATGTATTTATGGGGGAAAAAAATAAAAATGACGTGTCGAACTTCCCAAACCGTCCCCTCTCTCTACTCGCCTCTCAAGGTATGATGACAAGTACGAGGTTTCTGATATATCAGACAAGGCTTCGTTCCCTATCCCTCTCCTTTCTCCCGACTTCCAAAATGCCTACTCCTACATCGACGGTGTTTATCCAAACCCCGAATCAAGAATCGATGGTACAAATCTAATTTACTGACTAATCAACAAGCGGCTCTCTGGGTAGGTACCCTGGCCGGGTACATTCTTTCATTATCAATCAGAAGTTGTCTCCTCCTTTCTTACTCTTGCTCTTGATCGTGATTAAAGATTGACAAGCCTGGACGACGAGAATGAATGATGCTGCTTTTGTACGTCAAAAATGGGCTTTCATTACTTGTACACATAGCCCATATTACAGATAGCGTTCTTCATTCAGTTTTTATTTGCCCCTTTTGAGCGCGAAATAGTCTCACGAGATACCTCCGCGCTACGATTGTAAAAATTCGAGTATGAAATCTATCTCCCACTGTTCCTGCATTCTAGCTGTGTATCTTGTTTTGTAAAACTCCCAGCACGCAGGATACCACCCAGATTGATGCCAATCAACGATTGCTGTGATACGGGGCTAGCCCTTGGCCCAAGACATCATGATGTTGCTGCGATGTAAATCGGCATGTGTGAAGACAATGGGAACGTCGTCCAACAAGCCAGGCCGCCATGGATCAGGATCCGACAAGTCCATGTCAGATATGACTGACTACACCTGAATACCAGTCGTGGAACGAGGTAACATCTGAGAAGACTTCAAATTTCTTTTCCTGGAAGATGACATCCTGAGCACATTGTCGATTGATAGTTCCTAGGAGAGTACACGATTAGATGTTCGGCTGACTCACGAAGATGATTCGAATATACCGATAAACCGATCTGAGGGATCCTGCCGAAGCTGGCGCAATTCATGCAGCATGCCATGCAATTGCGTACATATCTCGTACTTCTCCTCCACAATCATCGCCGGCCATTCGTGCTCCAACGTAGCCCCTTCAATCAACTGCATGTAGATGAGCGTCTTCTCACCATCCCGACACCAGCCATATACCTCTGGAACCGGCACGTTAGGACAGAGGCGGCGTATCGCCCATCATAAGCATTGTCCCTCGGCTTTCGTGATACTTCGGCCGAATTTGACGATGAGGTTCAGTGAGGGGAATGAAACCGGAGGGGGTCTCCAGATCTTTCCCTCGAAACCAGCGGCCTCCCGGATCTCAGCTGGCGTTGGGAGTCGCTCTCGATGCTTCGTGAAGAACGATGTGTCCAGGAAGGTGATGTTGTCAGCGGAAGGCAGTTCATCGGGTATAAGTAAAGGACTATCCTGAGGGTCAAGACCCGACATTTTGAGGATGCATAGTGCACGTGGTGAATTCAGTTATAAGTTTGTTTAAAGTTCGATGGTGCAAAGTAGTGGAGGGAGGGGTGGAGTACATAAAGCGACACCCCACCTAGTAAGCAGCCGCTAGCTCCAAGCCTGAAATCCAACTCCAACACAGTCGGCATCGTCAGCATTGAATTGCCTTATTTTATGGCAATTCTTACAGGTGCCAGATACTTTCGATTTGGAGCTGGGTTGCATATAGCTATCTATATCTACATCTATACATGCCCTCATGTGATTGGCCATGTTTCGACGCAACTTTTGGCTCTACGACTGCTTCCGGTCCTAGGGGAGGTAGACACAGCAAACGTGTCGTACGCAATTACCGTCACACCAAGAATCAACCAGTTGCGAATCGACTTATAAATCCACAAGTATAGGACGATTTCTTCTTCTTAAAGTTAGATCAAACGATTGCTCTGTCTCTGCTGAGTATAGTTGTATTTCCAAGTGGAGTTTTGATCGGAGACTTACTTGCTTTTATTACAACAGTCTCTATTGACTCTCGCCTGTTCGGTATGTCGGTAATTGCGTACCCGGGAGTCAGGCTCGGAGGGTGCCTACGAACCTAGCGACGGAACGAAGACTGAGTTCCGTGCCGGTCACCACCTGCGTATATTTCACCAAAAACAACAGCCCTGATTAGTAAACACTCTTTCCAGGACTTGTACCTAGGTATGGAGAAGTAGCGCTTCAGTAGCAGGTTCAAGACGTTGTGGGGTGGAAATTTTGTAATCTGGTACAATCAATTACGTCGTTCTGCGTTCCGAGCCAGCCAAATGAACCTGCGGCCAAGAAGAATAGAGGAGTCTCGTTGCGTTTATATAAGTGCACCTCTGCCCGCGGAATGAGCAACACAACAATCAGAGAAACACAGAACACACACAAACTATTTCGTCGTCTGAGACCAAAAGATCCTCCCCAAGTCAAAGAATCTCTTTTAAGTTCCGTCGTCATGTCTCCCTCGATGTAAGTTTGAGTGTGCCACAGTCTCCCCACATTGCTTCCCTTTCTTTGCGAGTTCTGTTATCTTTGCGTTGTAATCTTTTCAGATCAGCATTAACATTGCTCAAATAGACTCATCGTTGGCGCGACTGGCAATACTGGCCGAAGCGTCGAATCAACACTTACGGAGCTCATCAAAATCTCCAAGCACCTTGCAAACACCCATCTCATCGCCCAATCCCGATCTGCCTCAAGCTCCAGCGCCAAAAAATCTAGCCTCAATCCCAAACGTCTCAATCCTTGAGAAACCATGGGTAGACATTACCAGCGATTGGTACCGCGGAAACGAGGTCACCAAAGTGTTCATTGCGTCCCACAACGAACCACCCGCCTTCGCCGAGGAATCTCACTTCCACGTCACCGCACTCAATGGAGGGGTCAAGCACGTCGTGAGGATCTCTACTACGGCTGCAAATGTGCATCCGAATTCCAAAGCTTACTATCCGAGGACGCATCGGGCTATTGAGAAGATGTTGGAAAGTGAGGAGTTCAAGGACATGATGTGGACGAGCTTGCAACCGAATGTGTTCACTAGTATGGTTCTAGGCAACGCGTTGGCCTTGTTCAAGGAGTACCGCAAGACCGGTAAGCAGGTACCACTGAGTTTGATTTCTTCGAAGGATGCTGGTGTTGGTATCATCGATTCGAATGATGTCGGCGCTTTTGCGGCTCATGTGTTGGCCGACGAGAATCCTGAGAAGCATAATGGAAAGAGATATGTGTTGAATGGACCGCAGGATATCACTGGCCAACAGATTGTCGATATGGTTGAGAAGGAACTTGGAGTTCCTGTCGAGGACGTCAAGTATCAGGATATATCATTTTTGGAGCAGCTGTACGAAGGTCAGCAGAGGACTATCGTTATGTCGATCAAGCACGCTGTCGTGACAGCATGGGAGGGCAAGTGTGGAATTGACACGACCAGCAAGGAGGTTCCTGGGATTTATGCACCAAAGATGACACCTGCTCAGACTTTCAAGGAATTGTTAGAGGAATAAAAATGTGTCAAGACAGGACAGAGTAGATAGAAGAGTCATCGGTGGAGGAATACATCATCTGCTGTAACAAAATCTATTTTAGGCACATTCTGTACTTCATCGTCTATTTTGAAAATGGGTTCTCGAAAGAGGGGAATGGCAAGATAGGGGTACCTACCAGTAATATTGAAGGGTGGAAATGCATTAACCTGCAATAGACCAATGATGGCCTTAGTATGCATTTAGGCCTCTTAATTGATCAGAGGAAGAACCCGCCGTAATCAGGAGAGCTTTCAAGACTTGACAGAGTAGAATAACCCTAGAAATAAACTGCTCCTCCTTTTGTTTCATCTGCGTTTGCGATGCCAGCCGCACATCTCTCACTGAACTTCCTCCTTCTTCTTGCACCATACCCTCTATAGTGCTGATCGTCTTCTGGGGATCAAGACAGAGGCCACGACCTCCTCGACGACTTTCCTGGTCAATGCTTCGGCAATAACAACGATTGGAAACTCAATACCGAGGCCAGGGCCACGCTCTGTAACATTCTGACTCGATTGGAGGAGAAGTAAGTGTGTACAGTATGCCATTTGGACTACCAGTGATGGGGCTGGAAGAGCCACCTACCATTTACAATGTTATTATCGGATTTTCTGAGCATGAAGAAGTATGATCTTGAGATTGAGCGAATTGGGGGATGATGGTGGATGGATGAGTTTGAGTGAGAGATGCTGCTGATGTGGAATTATACATTCCCAAGCCGAGGTGGAACATAATCTAAAGGATCTGTGACCACCGGATGACAGCATTTCGGGTTTCGGCGTGGAGAACAACATTGGGTAAGGAAGTCCTATATCGTGTCAAAAGCGAAAACACGCCATTCCCGACTAATGATCGTTGGCAATTTCGCTCATCTATACCTCCTCTTGGCTGCAACAACCTGCTTACGTGCAACAACCTGCTTACGAAACTAAATAGCCTAAGTCGTGGGAAGTATATATTTTGTGTGGCATTAGAAATTTGGAATCATGATTACCTAACTCGTGCCATGCATCGTGGTCTGCCAATGATTCCATGATGACTGAGATAAATGATTCCACATCGGTTGCGCAACTTACCTTGTTCGTACCAACGGGATTTTACCCGATAAGGCAAGAAGCGGGGTTCGGGCACAAGCGAACAATCGTAACTTCACTCCAGGTCAGATCAGGTATGTAATTTATTTCATGTTTTCAACCCCTTTGCTAAGTAAGTGTTGTCACTGCTGGTACAGACTAGTCTTTTTGACTAAGCAAAACGGAGTTGATCTGAAAAAGCAGCCACGAGGAAGAATAACGCACCTAAGAAAGTTAGAAGAAGGGCGAGGTACTTGAAACCGGTCTATGAGTGCTAACTGCTAAGAATGAGAAAGAATACTTGAGATTGTACTTCAGCGAATGAAGCATGAAGAGTTTCCTGCAGTTTCGTGCTAAGCCCGGTCAAAATGATCAGTAGTGCAAGCGGCCATGGACGCACCGCAGAAATTCGCGTCAGTTTCGATTCATGATTGGATTGAGCCGTCTGCATTGACATGACAAAGAGTCTGCCTCGCTGTCAGGAATGGACGACATGCAGCGAGCGAAGGTGTTGGAGCTTGGCTTTTTTTCTCGATTGGGCACACTTCCATTCCTTCACATGGCGCGCTTCGGAAGCCCGCTACGTCTAAGCGAGATTCGATATAAACAGTACAGATGACCCCGATAAGTCTTCCATACTTCTCCCTAGTACGCACTCAATTCTCTTTGTGCTTTCAAGATCATTTTGATCCACGGATAAACTTCTCTACCAGCTCACTTGATCAAACATGTCGACCAGAACTATTGATGTTCATCCTACGAATTATCACCCCTCCTCGCTGACCAAGACAACCTTCGATATCATCATCCTTGGTGGCGGCCCTGTTGCCAATTTCGTGGAAGAGCGTCTTGCTAAAGCTGGATTGAGTATTCTCGTTGTCCAACATGAACTCGTATGTGCAATTTCCCACCCACCTTGTTTTGTGATTTGATCTGGGATCTAAACTCCGAGGACATGTCTTTAGATTGTAATTTCTTGAGATCAATGTCTTCGAATCAACGGTTTCAGATCTCAAAATTTGGTTTCATTCAACGCTAACTATCCTGGAGTATGGTGGCGAATGTCACTTCTTCGGATGTGTGCCGTCCAAGGCACTTCTTCGACCAATCGAAGCTTTTGAAGCGGCAAAAGCAGTCGACGGAGCTCGAGAAGCCATCGGTATTAACAAGGTCAATGTTGCTGCTGTCTTTGCACGACGAGACAAGATTGTGGATTTGTGGGATGACAGTAACTGGATATCTGTCTCAAATGGACCTAGCGGCGCGACCCTGATTCGAGGTTTTGGACGTATCACCGGAACCAAAACGGTCAGCATCCAACCACATCGTGAGACACAGCTGTATCATGCTACTGCCAATATAGCGGTTGTTGTTGCTACCGGATCCCGACATAATATTCCTCCAATTCCGGGAATCGAGAGCCTTGATGAAGGAACCCAGCTATGGAGTAATCGCAACGCAGTTTCTTCAAACACTGTTCCTGAGCATTTGATCATCCTCGGTGCTGGTGCTGTGGGTTCTGAGATGGCAACTTTCTACTCGGCCGTCGGGTCTAAAGTTACTCTGATCTCATCCACCTCAGAAATCCTGCCCAAGTCTGAACCCGAGGCCGCGAGGATCGTACGCCTAGCATTGGAGGCCAGTGGTGTATCTGTCAGACTTTCCTCGCAGGCTACGAGAATCGAGAAGCGTTCTGTGAGCTCTTTGTCTGTTACAATATCTAATGGCGAAGTTATTTCAGGCTCCGTGCTCCTGAATGTGACCGGACGAAGACCAAGGACTTTTGATCTCGGGGTTGAGAGTATTGGCCTTGCTGGAGAAGGCAAGCCGTTGGAAACGGACGCAAGTTTCGCCGTTCCAGTACCGCAAGGTGCCGAGCCCTGGCTATATGCTGTTGGAGACGTGAATGGTCTTGGCCCCACGACTCACATGGGTAGATACCAGGCACGCATAGCCTCCAATGCCATTCTGTCACGTATTGCAGAACACCAACCATTGATCAAGATCACCACTCCTATCGGCGTCTCTATTACCACAGCAAAAGATACGAGAATCACATTCCCACAAGTGATTTTCACAGAACCTAATATTAGTGCTGTTGGTTACACTCACGCTTCAGCACTAGCTGCTGGCTTGAAAGTCAGGGTCGTTGACAGCAACTTCTCGATCCCCGGAGCATGGCTTTACGGAGACAATCAGCCTGGATGGGCTCGTTGGATCATCGAAGAGGGGACCGAGAAATTAGTTGGTGCTACTTTCGTTGCTGTTGAGGGATCGGAATTTGCGAACTCGACCCAGGTTGCTATTTTGCAAGGCATGACTTTGGGAGAGATGGTTCATGTTGTTCCTCCGTTTCCTTCTCGAGGAGAAATCTGGACGTACTTGCTGGATGCTGCGGGCTACTAGGAGGGTGAATCTTAGATATGGAGTAAGGTGGATTGACATTGTGGCTGATTCTCTGCGCAAGGGTTCTTTTGAATATTACATAAAGATTGAGTGATTTTTCGCTAAAAACTTAGGATAATTATTCCCTTAGGTAGCCATCTATAACTGAGAATGACGAACTTTCCCTGCTTGGATTTATGCAATCAATGTCAGGTTCCGGGAATGTTTATGTGACGTCCAAGGAACACATGAACAATCTTCTCCGTAGTATAGGATCGGCCTAACGTCAAAATGGCCACGGTGCTGCTCGATCACGTAAGTACGCAAGATGGGTGAGCATACATTCAGAATGAAAGTTCGGAGATGTGAGAACGAGTGTTCCCTTTGAATGTTTTTCTAGCCGAAATAATCAGTCCAGTGGGCTCACCGGTGTTCCGCAGTACGAGATCAAGCCAATCACCATGCGTTCGTCCACAAAGCAGCCTTGCATGTGCGAGGACAGCGATACTGGGCCATTATCGTGACCTCGACGCCTCATGATTTCTAACGCGCGGGATTAAGCATAGACAAAACAGGTCCCCGACGAATGATCACGTCCTTCGATTTGCTTCTCTCACCAAAGGCAGTCGTCACCTCGCGAGTCGCAACACTATACCAGACAGAAATTGAAACACACACCCTCGGGCTCGATCTCACGTCACCTCAAATCAGCTCCATACATCACCTCGGGAACAATGAGCTTCCTCGACAAGCTCAGCTTTCTAGCAAGCACAAGCAAAGAGAAACTCAGACCAGTCCTCAGCGTCGCCAGAAAGGCACTCAATACTTTCATCCATCACCAGCTTACTCCATTGCTTGCAAGCATAGTTCGGCAGATCGAAAATTTCGGCGCAAAGACGTTACTTCCTACGATACAGAAGATGGGAGATTCTGTTAGAAACAATGCAGAGCTGGCTATGCAGACGTTTGGGTTCTACGGCAAGATGTATGCTAGAATGGCTGGTCAGATAATAGTTCGACACGCCAAAGCGAATCCAGGAAAGACCGCGCTGTTGACACCGCTTGGTTGGACAATCCTGTGTCCCTACATAATGATACGGGCGTTTGGGATCGATGGCCTAGGTCCGCGTTCTCGTGAGTTGCTCCTTCATGCTTTCGAAAGCCCCGGTTATGAAAAGCCAAGGAGTATGCTTTTCATATTATTGGATGGTTGAGACATTGTGATGTACTGGTCTTAACTTCTCTTCATCCATGAAGGGTTCTATGCTTCTTCTTACCAGCGCTCATCTGGTCGTATTGCTCGTGGATCAGTCTACGCTACTGCGCAGAGCGCAGGGACGAAAGGTAAGCGTGGGAAGGAGGCAGTCACGATTTCTCAGATTGCGATTTTCGGTGTTATGGTTGTGATTATTCTGTGGTAGAAGTTTTGACTGAGGACTGGGCGATCAAGACATAGTCTATGGTCGAGAGACTCGGAGCGGGCAGGCTACGAAATTTTGACGTGAAGCAGACAGACAGACGGCATCGAGTGTGATTTATAGTTTGAGTAGGCAGAAGCGTTGAGAATATCTCTCGAGATTTACAGTATCTATCTTGCTCTTGTAAAGCGCTGCCTTAAGTCGACTCTCAATGGTGCAAGTACGAATCGAAAGCATAAATGCATATGCTAAAGCCAAAACCTGGAGAATTCGTCCTAGTCTTCTCGCTTACCTTCGATGTAAAGACAGAGGCAAAGGCATAGTTCTGAATGGCTACTGAATAATCAGCTGACGGGACCTATGTTGATTAGTTCTATCGGTAAGGAATGACTAGGGGACGGTTCTCTGACGGTACTTAGGTAAGAGCCTGTTCATCCCTCCCTGATGAAGTACTCAGAGCTCAAAGAACTACCACCTGATCATTTGTTTGCTCTTGCGCTTGTATTCAAGGCAGTCTGCCACATTTTAAAGTACTTTGGAGGCAAGGGCAGAGGCAAAGGAAGAGTTCTGAATAGCAAAATAACCCTCAAGTGACGGTCACTGGACTGTTGTTGCTGCTCTGAGAAGTTCTCTAAATAGGGAATCACCAGGGGGCGGTTCTCTGCTGGTTCTGAGGTGAAAACCCTCCCTTCTAGTAGATCTCTTCCTACCTAAGTACTCGGAGCAAAAATACCTAGTTACACCCTCGACTTCGGTATCGACGCCAGATTATCAACTCAACGCAAGACTTAAAAGGAGTTAAGATTCGGTCGAGTTAGCAAAAGTACACTCTAGGTAAGCATAGCGACTAGTATACCCTTAGGTAGTCGAAGGGGGGCTGATTAAAGGAGTTCTATCCCTACTAATTAACCTGCTATTCAGTAGCATTTCTAACTTTGAATCATTACCAGGAGAGAACGTTCTCACTACGGAACCGGTAGAGAACCGTCCCCTGGTGATTCCTGTCTACTCGTACGATTATCATCAGAGAACTATCACCTGATCCTTCGCTTGCTCCTGCGCTTACCTACAATGTACAAGTCAAACTATCCTCGGGCATGCATTTCTTTGAATGGAAGCAAGTAGATCTGACATACTTTCTCAAGCAGACAAGAAAGCCCGACAAGGCTCTTCAATATTCTGGAAACTCGATTGAAGCCAATTACCACGCGTTTTAGGTATACAAAGAAGCCTTGCCTAAGCGAGAAGGGCCACGATTGGACGACCTTACCTACCTATCGTGACCTCGACCTCGACCGCGACCGCGCCTGCGCCTTTACAATTCCAAGAAGCGCCTGGAAAGAGTACTAAACTCACGTCTAGAGAAGCAAGCGCTTTCTTCCATTTCGAGAATTAAATAAGTAAAGGCCAGCCTCAGCGCAACACCCGATCTCGTCGAAAGCACACCTCACATTCAAGCTCACCTTCACGCCCTACCTCAAAAACCCACCAAGAACAGAGCAAAGAACCATGTCGTTCCTCAACAACCTCAGCTCATCTCTCTCAACCATCAGCAAGGAAACACTCGGTCCAGGTCTCAGCGCAGCTAGCAAAGCCGTCAACGAGTTCAGCCAAAGCCGTCTCGGTCCCGCCATAGTAGGCGCAGCTATCGGACTCGATCTTTTTGGAAAGGAGAAGTTGAGTCCCGCTATGGAGTACGTCAAGGTGAACGCAGGACCAGCTATGAAGAAGACAGGCGAGTTGGCTGGCGAGGGAGTGAAGATCGAAGGAGAGTACGTCAAGGAAAAGGCTGGACCAGCTATGAATAAGACTGGAAACTACGTCAAGAAGAACCCGGGAAAGTCGGCGCTCTATGCTGCGAGTGCTGTTACGGTGTTGGCGCCCGGTATTGTGGCTGCGCCTGTGTTGTGGGCTTTTGGATGGGGCAGTGCTGGTGTCCGTGGTGGTGAGTTATCTCTCTACAATCTTGTGATCTCTTCTATTTCCCTTCGTCCTGCAGAACAGAGTCAGTCAGTGTTTTTGGATTTCCTGGTCGCTAACATATGGTTGTAGGTTCGGCAGCTGCTGCGATTCATGCCTCCATCGGTAATGTCGCTTCTGGATCAATTTTCGCTGGTTTGCAGAGTGCGGGTGTGGTAGGATCGGCTGCTGTGAATGGAGTGGTTCAGGCCGCGGGGGTTGTCGTTGGCTTCGTGGGTCACAGAAACATCACGATGACTTAAGCAGGAATGGGCTCAGGAACCTGGATAGTGGGCCGTTCTGGGTTCGATATCTGCGAAAGCTTGCGTGTCATTCTACCTTGGTAGAAGTGAATCCTCCAAGGTTGGGGTTTTGATACCATGTGCTGAGTGTGGGATATGGGTAAATTCGCGGTGCTAATGATTTTCGAGCGGTAGCGAGCATTGAGTCCTTGCGAGCCTTCAATCTATTGAAGCTAAATGCATAAATGAATCTACCACTGGCAGAGATTTGCATCCAGAGACCGCGAGCCACATCTTCAGCCGTATAAAGCCATGTCTGAATCAAAAAAAAAAAAACAAGAACCAAGCTTAACGCACACGACCTTATCAATATCGCAAATGCCTTGGATCAACTTGTTTTGATTTGACAAAACAGTAACACACGAATCGAGAAATCGTTCCAGACATGATTCGGACGATTGTGAGCAGCGCGAAGGAAGAAGTCTAGATCTAATGTTCATCAGCTTCTGATTACCGTTCCTCTGTAAGACCCCTCTTTGCCAATTCAATGATCCTGCGAATCAGAATGCATACGATGATATGATAACAGAGCGGATAAGCAACCACACCTGATACGACCTTGCGGAAGCGTGCTGCAAGGTATTCACCAAATATCATATTGACAAGGGTTGCGCATACACATAACAGACCATATATTTCATGTTCGTTTAATTTCTGGAGTGTTTCGAAGTATTGCCAGAAAGCACTTGCTTTAGCAATTGCAACCAAGCCGCTGTAATCAAGGAAAGTAGACTTGTGATTTATGGGGCTGGGGCTGTACGTGGATGTAACTTCCGATGACTTTTGCGTCCTCGAAAACTCAACTGTGGTAATGTGCCTCGACGCATAGTATATCAGGCTTATTAGTATCTTGATTCCGAACATGCAGCTGTGTCTCAAAAGACACATGAGTTGCGAATCACAAGAGTACCTATCAATGTGCGCACTTGCAGTATTTTGATTGAGCCGTAGTGACTGCAGAATTCGGGATGTAGTTACAAGATTGCGCGAGGCAAAAAGAACGGACCACGAATTTAACATGTGAGTTGAGGAAGAAGGATCTGCATCATTACTTTCGGGTTCCGCGTCGACGAGTGTGCAGTCACTTGGAAAGCTCGTGTTACACCCGAAAGCGGGATGATCGTTATAATTAAAGCATCGGATCGATCCGGTCGGTACCCCAAAGCGACGAGATCTTGCGCGGTCGTGGCATCATTGATAAGATGATACATATGACATGTAGCGCGACAAAAAGAGAACACGATCATCTTATAGTAGTAGGAGTAGTATAGTCAGGAAATGTGGTTCAAAGCGACACACAATCGCTCTGTCCTTTGCTTTCTTGTGCTACGGATATTTCTATAATTCGAGCGCAGATAAAAAGCCTGTGACAGCGCAATTGATCATGTCATAAGATACAGACAGACAGCGACAAGCATGTATTGAGTCGGCCAGTCGGATTGGTACTGATACTGTTCGGTACTTCGCTATGCACGCCATAGGTTGTAAGCAGCCACGTCTTGTGGCTAGCGATGTATGTCATCAAGCCTGTCGAATCAATCAATCTCGTAGGAAACAAGCCGCTTCGAATTGGCCCCCTGTATTGTAAGGCATGGACAACCACATCCTGGCAGAACCATGGTTTGGATATTATAACCATTCTCGAATGAGAGTACGCAACGTTGGGAAGTTTAATCAGAACACTTTTGGTAGCCCAGCGGTTGGTGAACTTGGCGGAGATTCAAATCCTGGATTTGCTGGCGGCAAATGCGAGTATGTGTGTGTTTCTGTGGGTGAAACTCTACTACTGTACATTGTTCAGCAACCTCAACCTCGAGACCTGGTGGTTGGAACCACATGTGCGGAGTAGGGGGCCATGCGGACGGGAGAGTTGGAGTCTATTTAGGTAGGTACTGTACTTGTTTGTACAATACCCAGGTATATCTATGGTGTGGATGACGGAAGAGGGAAGTCGTTACCGGTAACCTAGAATTTCTTGGTAAGGCTGTTCTAGACCTGAGACGTGATAATGACAAGGTCAGCGTGGTACCTACCTATAGTATTGTACAGTATACCTACCTACCTAGGTACTTTTTGTCCAGGTGGGAGAGGATGCAACCGACGAAAGCAAATCGAAGATGAAGCGCACAATGCTTTAAATTTACTGTACTCAGAAACGAGTACAGTAACACCAACCAGCCTTCTTGAGTACCTAGTAACTAGGACTAGATACAAGTAAGTATATACTGACTGATAGGTACCTACTTACCTACCTACCTACCTACCTACCTACTTGTATACCTATGTAGGTATGTATGTGTGTGTATACTTTGAGTACATCCCCACCATATTGTACTTCGAGTTGGCACTGATCGATTTGGGTGCATCCCCGGGGAGACTCTAATGCAAAGTTACAGTCACAGTATTACCTACTAACCTACTGACCTACTGACCTACTGACCTCCTGTCCTCCTGTCCTCCTGTCCTCCTGTCCTCCTGTATGAAGCTCGGTCAAGATGATTCCGCAAAAGAATTGATCCAAGATTGCCGCAATATCTATGGGTATAGGTAGGTAGGTAGGTAGGTAGGTAGGTAGGTAGGTAGGTAGGAGGTAGGTATGGTAGGTATTGACATTGACCCCTCCAAACCCCCCGCCCGCTTCGAGGTGTCAGGCAGGTCCTTCGAAGGAACCTGGAAGAGGGGTAAGGTAATTCTAGATTGCGTTAGGCCAGACTAGGCTAGACTAGAAAGACTAGGAAGACTAGAAAGACTAGACTACTTCTACCTAGGTACAAGAAGGTAGCTGCTAAGAGCGGAGAAATCGCAGGGGACGGGGACGAGGACGAGGACGAGAGGGCAGCAGCGGGTCAAGCCAACTTCACTGGACTGGACTGGGACTGGGCTCGACCTGAACATCGACATCACCCAATCCGCGCCCGGGCAAGAAGTTTCGGCTTCGTGAACATAAAGACCACTGTATTCCCACCCTTCACTTCTGCTCTGCCATGTTCACTTCACCTGCAACAAAACTCCTCAGATCTACCTATACCTGCACAAGACCAGCTTTCTCAACAGCAATTCCCACAAATACAAACACGACCCGAAAATTCTCTCGCACATCAGCAGCCATGGGTGTCACCAAGACTATTACCAAGGAGGGCGACGGAGCTATCCCCCAGAAAGGAGACCGAGTCACCATTGAATATACCGGCTATCTCAAGGACACCTCCAAGCCTGATAACAAGGGTGCTAAGTATGTCTATTTCCCAATTGGCATTGTGAATGCCTACTGGACATTTGTTATCGTATCCTTGGGCCTTGGGGCTTCGGGCATGGAGTCCGTGTCTCTGTGTCTCTGCAGATACCACCCTAAAAAAGTTATAAACCTGAAACGCAATTGCTGACTGAAGTCCACCAGGTTCGACTCTTCAATTGGCCGAGGAGCATTTGTCACAGAAATCGGCATTGGCCGAGTCATCAAGGGTACATCCTCCTGTACAGAACAGAGAGTCACCTCACTTCTTCGAATAGCACATTGATAGATTTATAATAGGATGGGATGAGGGTGTTACCACCATGAAGGTTGGTGAGAAGGCCACCTTGGACATCACCAGGTACGAGATTGCATCCAGAGCTCTCCTGCATGCGCAAGCAGTCAATGCTAACTATCATTTTCGTAGTGACTTTGCGTATGGAGACCGGTAAGACCTTCCATCCACTTCGACTTTCTTGCATCATCTGGTCACACGGCAGCTACAAATATCTGGCTGCATGGCGTTGGACTCTGATTCGATATCCTTCACCGCACATTCTACACGATTGCAGGGCTGACATATGGCAGCGGATTCCCAGGTTCCATTCCGGCCAAGGCTGATCTCCTCTTGTACGTACCCCCCACCTGCAGTACCCCTTGCAGCCACTGACGTATTACATAGCGACGTTGAGCTCCAGAAAATCAATTAGAAGTTCTTAAATCTTGACCGACACTTCCTTCTTCTCTAGAGGTTGAACGATGTTGAGATGACAGCAGCGAGGCTCAGGCTTGGTGGGGTACGATATGACGAACCAGTTCACCGAGATATTGCTCGCCGAACAAATACTATGCTTTATCTGACCGTGGCTTATACACACTGTGGTATCCTAACTACTAGGCCCTCATTATTGGCAAATTGATCCTTTGTGAGTTGAGTGAGGTTTGCTTAGCCTTGGTTAGTAATTTGGCGTTCAACGTGCTCAAGTTTTCTGTGCCGTCAAATCTCCCCAGTGTCCCAGGGCGTGATGCGAACCGTTCCTCATATCTCTTGATCAACTAGATCTTGACGTTCCTTCCTGACCTTGATACTTTCCGGCTTTCACTGATTCCAGAGTTCCATAAACTTCGAGCTCCAGCTTGGCTTCTACAAAACCGCACAATGGCGGGGTTAACAGCTTCTGAGCCGGAGATCAACCGTAGAGTCATACCATGATGCGAGGCTGCCGACTTTACCAGCACTATTTATACGGGCTACATGAGTTTTCCTTTCTTGATGGGAGAGCAAATTAACAAACCTTCGACTGAACAGTACCTAGATAGCACTTGAAGTTTAACTGAACGGAGCTACTTGAAACGTAAATGCTGCCTCGTGAGGAACAAAGAGGACGGCCAACCGGGATTTCAGATGTTCCAGTGCCGTTATGTCATCAGCTCCAGACACTTCGTTCGATTCGAAGCGACGCTGTGAGGCTCCGGTCCCGTCTAGAAGTCTTCCGCCTTCTACACCTTTACTTCAGCTAAGGACTTCTATGCTTTTCACTACCTAGGAAATACTTCCCATCATCCGCGAATTTGTTGACAGCTCTCTACCACCACGCTCCGTCAGTACCTAACGATTCTACCTCGGTACCGAAATTAGACCTCCCGCCATCAGGGTCCAAATACCCGCTGTATCTCAAGAGCAACAATAACTGGGATCGCAGATCAATCGCCACGATTTCATCGCAAGTGGTACCAAAGGGCGAAGGCAAGCTGGGGAAAAGGAAACTTTCGAACCCAGAGTTCTCCCAACCTTCCAAGAAAGCTATGGCAGTATGTTGATTTTACCCCTCCATCTAAGGATCTGTCACAAAAGATCTGATTTAGCTTCTACACTTGGTGAACTTGTAGCTGTTAAGATAACTGACATCTCCCAACTTCTAGGACTCCAAGGACGTCGATATGGAAACCAAGATGCAGGTGGATGAGTCGGTGGTAGGCAACAACGATATCGATGAGTCCCTATACAGCAGACAGCTGTATGTTCTCGGACATGAGGCTATGAAGCGCATGAGTGCGTCAAATGTACTCATTGTTGGACTGAAGGGACTGGGTGTTGAGATTGCAAAAAACATTGCTTTGGCAGGTGTCAAGAGTTTGACTCTCTACGACCCCGCCCCCGCAGCTATCGCCGACCTTTCCTCTCAGTTCTTCCTACACGTTGACGATGTTGGGAAGCCCCGAGCAGCAGTGACTGCACCACGTGTAGCCGAGCTGAACGCATACACACCAGTCTCTGTTCTTGATTCTACCAGGTGGGCTGCTGCGTATATTTTGCTATCTGTCCCAGCTAATACTGCCTAGTCTTACCACGAACCTCTCTCAGTTCGACCGTTTCCAGGTTGTTGTCCTTACAAATACACCCATCAAGGATCAGATAATCATCGGAGATTATCTACATCAGAAGGGAATATACTTGGTCGTGGCAGATACATTCGGCTTGTTCGGTGGCATTTTCTGCGACTTTGGTGAGAAGTTTACAGTCATCGATCCAACTGGAGAAACCCCAGTGGCCGGTATAGTCGCAGGAATTGACGACGAGGGATTGGTATCTGCCCTGGACGAGACCAGACATGGCTTGGAAGATGGAGATTATGTCACTTTCACCGAATTGCAAGGACTTGAAGCTCTGAACTCTGCCGAGCCACGGAAGGTCACGGTCAAGGGGCCATACACCTTCTCAATCGGAGACGTCTCCGGGCTTGGACAGTATCAACGCGGTGGTATTTACACGCAAGTCAAGATGCCTAAGTTCGTAGACTTCGAGCCTCTATCAGTTGCCATCAAGAAGCCAGAACACCTCATTTCAGACTACGCCAAGTTCGAACGTCCCCAACAGCTTCACGTTGGATTCCAAGCTCTGCACGCATTTGTTGAGACACATGGTCGCCTTCCGAGACCACACAACGAGATCGATGCTGCGGTCGTTATCGGATCTGCAGAGGCTTTCGCGAAGCGAGAGAACCTGAACACGGAGATCGACAAAAAGCTCATTGGCGAATTGAGTTTCCAGGCTCAGGGTGATTTGAGTCCTATGGCTGCTTTCTTCGGTGGTCTTGCTGCGCAAGAAGTGTTGAAGGCAGTCTCTGGAAAGTTCATGCCTATCAACCAATGGCTATACTTTGATTCCTTGGAGTCGCTTCCAGAGAATTCTGCTCGCTCCGAGGAACTCTGCAAACCTTTGAGCTCCAGATATGATGGTCAGATCGCTGTTTTCGGTCGAGAATTTCAAGAAAAGTTGTCAAATATCCAGGAGTTTTTGGTCGGTGCAGGTGCCATTGGTTGCGAAATGCTGAAGAACTGGGCTATGATTGGACTCGCCACTGGACCCAAGGGAAAGATCAGCGTCACCGACATGGATTCTATCGAGAAGAGTAATCTCAACCGACAATTCCTCTTCCGTCCTAAGGATGTCGGACAACTGAAGAGTGACTGTGCTGCTGCCGCCGTTCAGGCAATGAATCCGGATTTAAAGGGTCACATTATCACAATGCGAGACCGTGTTGGACAAGACACGGAACATATCTTCCACGAGAAATTCTGGTCTGCTCTTGATGGTGTCACCAATGCTTTGGATAATGTTGATGCTCGCACTTACGTTGATCGTCGTTGTGTGTTCTTCCGTAAGCCATTGCTAGAAAGTGGTACTTTGGGTACCAAGGGTAACACTCAGGTTGTCATTCCCAATTTGACCGAATCATACTCCTCGTCTCAGGATCCTCCGGAGCAGTCATTCCCAATGTGTACCTTGAGAAGTTTCCCCAACAAAATCGAGCACACCATCGCATGGGCACGCGAGCTTTTCGAATCATCTTTCGTCAAGCCTGCTGAGACTGTCAACCTTTATCTGAGCCAACCAAACTACCTCGAGACTACCTTGAAGCAGGGAGGAAATGAGAAGGCCACTCTGGAGCAAATCCGTGATTTCTTAGTCGATGACAAGCCATTAAGCGTCGAGGATTGTATAAAGTGGGCTCGTCTACTGTTTGAGAAGCAATACAACAACGCAATCCAGCAATTACTCTACAACTTCCCCAAGGATTCAACCTCGTCGAACGGACAACCTTTCTGGTCTGGACCAAAGCGAGCTCCCGACCCATTGAAGTTTGACCCGAAGAACGAGTTTCATTTCACTTTTGTTGTCGCTGGTGCAAATCTCCATGCTTTCAATTATGGTATCAACACTAAGGATCTGGACGAGTCTATGATTCTGAAGGTGTTGGACAATATGATCATTCCTGATTTCTCGCCCAACGCGTCGGTTAAGATTCAAGCCGATGATAGCGAGCCAGTAAGTGCCTCCTGAAGGTTCGAGAAATACAGCACTAACAAATGTGTCTAGGATCCAAACGCTAACTCATCTGCATTCGATGATAACGCTGAGCTCCAGAAGATTACCGAGAAGCTGCCATCACCAAAGCAGCTTGCTGGTTTCAAGCTTGATCCAGTTGAATTTGAGAAGGATGATGATACCAACCATCACATCGACTTCATCACCGCCGCCAGCAATCTTCGTGCTGAGAACTACAAGATTGAGCTTGCGGATAGACACAAGACTAAGTTCATTGCCGGAAAGATCATCCCCGCGATTGCTACTACCACGGCTCTCGTCACTGGCTTGGTCATTTTGGAGCTCTACAAAGTCATCGATGGTAAGAACAAGCTCGAGGCATACAAGAATGGCTTCGTCAACCTCGCTTTACCATTCTTCGGCTTCTCCGAACCAGTCGAGAGTCCCAAGGCCAAGTACAATGGTCACGATGGCGATGTTGCTATCGACAAGATCTGGGATAGATTTGAGGTCGAGAACATTACTCTCAGTGAGTTCCTCGATTATTTCAAGGCGAAGGGACTCAATGTCTCGATGGTCAGCTCGGGTGTCAGTCTGCTCTATGCCAGCTTCTTTCCACCATCGAAGCTCAACGATCGCTACCCTATGAAGCTCAGCGATCTGGTGGCTCATATTTCCAAGAAGCCGGTTCCTGAACATCAGAAGGCTGTCATCTTTGAGGTTTGTGTGGAGGATCAGTCGGGAGAGGATGTTGAGGTTCCATTCGTTTCGGTGAATATGGGGAAATAGAAGGGTCGTGGCATGATGGATAAATGATGGCCATTGGGTGTCTCTGTGTCCTTTGGTGGGGTCACTTACCTCTGATGAATGCGCTCCAGGGAACTAGACGAAATGAACGCAAGCAGAATGCACTGAATCTTCAGTAGCATGAACAAAACATAGAAAATGCATTTGATTTTCCCAGGATTCAACGTTACCAGCTTCCACTTATCCACTGTTTCCTCCTACCTAGGTGAGAAGCCACAAGATTGCCTACTCAGACGATTGCTTTGTTTAGAAGCAATTCAACAGTTTGGCTTAGATTATCGATTGGATGGAAGAAATCACTAGCAACCTACCTCCACGAGAAGGAGCCACATATGTATGCTAGGATATCGCTAGAACAAATAGAATATATCTCAATAACCTCATCCATTCCACCTACCACCCAGCCCAGCCCAGCCCAGCTTCTTCCCCACCGCGGGGTCTTTGTAAGGCTTTAATAATCGCCGTGCATTTTTGCTCCCGTTGCTCCTGTAAGCTCGCGACACCGTGCCCCCTCGGTCATGTCATCATGATGAAACACCCCTGTCGAAATTATCAACCACCATTCAGCACCAGCTAGAGACTAAGTACATAGGTAGAAGTTCCACTCCTCATTGTTCAAGCCATTCTATTATTGTTGCCATTGATAGTCCTTTAATGCTCAATACTTCAAGGGTGTTCAGTACGAGATTTCGTTACATTGGATTGAACTTTACGACGAGGATACTTCATCAAACACGAGAGTTTGGGACGAGTGTGAAGATGGTATGTGCTTCAACTTCGTACTTACCCTTCCCCCCTCGTACCTCAGCGTTGGGATCCTGGGAGGGGCGCGAAGGAGAAGACGATTCGATATGGCAAAGAGCATTCAATGAATAAGAGACGGCGTACTAACGAGCAATAATAACAGGCAGACAAAATCACCAATTGGGTAGCTCCTAATGACAAGTCGGGCGAGTTCAAGAGAGGACAATCGCAGTTCCGGAATTTTATACAGAAGGGTGGAGAGTTTCCTCCCGAGAAGGGACGGTATCATCTATATGTACGTCCTCTTTCCTATAGTCCATCCAGCAAAACGCATTCAAAATAATACGCTTCAACATAAACTGCTTGCGAACACAAACTAATATAACCCCCTCTCCAGGTCTCCTACGCCTGTCCCTGGGCCCACCGCGCCCTCATAGTTCGACAACTCAAAGGCCTGCAAGAGATTATTCCCTTCACCTCCGTACACTGGCACATGCAAGAAAAGGGATGGCACTTCGCCTCCTCTCCCAACGCCGACAACTCGCCCGGCGAGAACGTACGACCCGATCCCGTCCCTGGCCATGAGAACTACACGCATATTCGCGATGTGTATTTTCAGGTCGATCCAGAGTACAAGGGCAGGTTTACGGTGCCGACGTTGTATGATGTGAAACAGGGCAAGATTGTTAGTAATGAGAGTAGTGAGATTATTAGGATGTTCTATACTGAGGTGTGCATTCCTCTCCTTGCTTCGTTTGAGGAGTATTCTGCTTCCCTGTGTGATTGCGCGGGCGTAAACTGTGACTGACCTTTGAAAAATAGTTCGATGACCTCCTTGCTCCTGAATATAAAAATGTCTCCCTTTTCCCCTCTGCCCTACAATCGCAGATCGAAGCCACGAACGAATGGACATATAACGACATTAACAACGGCGTCTACAAATCCGGGTTCGCTACCACTCAGGAAGCATACGAGAAAGCCGTCACTACTCTCTTCTCTAGTCTGGATAAAGTTGAGAAGCATTTGAGCGAAGTGAAGGACGGTCCATTTTATTATGGGAAGGATGTCACAGAGGCGGATATTAGGCTTTTCACGACAGTAGTGAGGTTTGATGTTGTTTATGTGCAGCATTTCAAGGTATGTTTTCCCATTCCCATTGTCCTCTACGGCGCTCTATCATCTCTATCTCTCCTTTTCAAAAAGGCTTAAGGAAATACTCATTCTGACATTTACTAAAAGACCAACATCCGCACAATCCGGGCCGATTACCCATACATCCACAAATGGCTGCGTAACCTGTACTGGACCATCCCAGCTTTCAAGGATACAACCGAGTTCACGCATATCAAGAACCATTACACTAAGAGCCATACCCAGATCAATCCTTTCAGTATCACGCCTTTGGGACCTCAACCACCGATTTTGGGGCTTGATGAGGAAGTTGCTGCCGTGAAATGGGCTTTGGCGCAGGTGCAGGGTAAGAAGTAGGCTGGGAAAGTGTTTTGGGAAAATACGAATTAGGGTGATATGGGAGGGATGCAATGCTTGCATATCAATATCATAAAAATGATAAAATATTAATTCAAATGAAATCTTTGTATCCCCCCAAACACCGCCAGCCGGGTACAGTATATTTGATAGAAAGGTGGTCCGTTGGAAAGTAAAGAGCTTAGGTGACTATAGGGAGGGCATCATCAATTAAATCTGAAGTTCTGATGATGGTTGACAGAGGATGACCCGTAGTTGAAGAGGAGATAAACTGCGAGTATCCCGTACAGTTTGTGCTCGCTGAATAGGAGCCTAGCTTTATACTGTGCACTCGAGAAGACTTCATGTTGATTCCGAACTCTTGACTACGGGTATCTTTACGAATAGATAGGGAAACGAGGGCAGGTGGACTATACAAGTAAGTAGGTAAGTAAGTCTTCATCAGCCCCGGAGTGTTTTCCTCTTGCTCGAGAAATTGAGAATTCAGGTACACGGTCTTAGCACAGTAGGCTCGCCTCACTCGGCACGGGTCTCAATATGAGATATGTAGATAGGTTGATCGTATGAGCAGAAAGGGTGCAAGAATTCTTGATCATGGTGAGAACGTCAATTGCGTCTTCCATGAACCTCGCTTGTCGCTTTGGGCTGGAAGGGGGGGTTTTCTTGTCCCCGTTTCCGGGTCTGGCAGTGGACAACGTGTATCGACTTATCTCAAGTCAAGATTCTCGGGAGTACAGAGGAACGATTCAAAGGAGAAAAGAAAGAAAGCTTGAACTGCCCTGGAATCGGAGAGGTTCCATCTAGGGGTTTATGAGATGTTTTGTTCCATCTGAGGCTGTGGGTAAGCGAGGGATGGATGGATGGATGTGTATTCGAACTTATCGATGACGGAAAAAAGTAGCTGTTTGACGCTGATGGAGATCGGTTCCTCGCGAGTTGCGCAGGAGAGTGCTAAAGTCACGAAGGTATTTCGAAACTCCGCGAAGTCCGTCTGCTTATTACAGAAACCACATGTTAAAGTCTTATCAGACTTTTTTTTTTTTTACTTATCTTATATAGTGATTCTTCGGTTTGGCGTGATTCTTTAGTAAATAACGCCGGTACACCGCCTTTTAGTGTGAACCCTACTAAATATTGATATGCTGTAATTATCAGAACTAGAAACTACTGAAGCTCTATGAATACTATACCGATTTGCCTCTAAACTACTTCTTTTTGAAGCTCTTGATCTATAGAGTATATATTCAGTCTGCGGCTATGCCTTCTAAATCTGCTTCTAAGATTAGTATAAAAGCTCCAAAAGGACGTAAATCGACTAAACTATGTACTCGACTACTTTCTGCGCTAGTATAACTAGCTAAAATAACCCTGAAAATTAATACTAAGAGTACTGCAACTGAGTCTACTGAGCTTACTATAGACTTAGTTGCAGCTATAGTACTAGCTATAGTACTAGCTATAGTACCAGTACTAGTACTAGTACTAGCTATAGTACTAGCACTAGCTATAGTAAGCCAATCGACGCCTCTACCTCTACCTGAATCGATTATACTCTCTTCTTCGCCTCTACAGATTATTATATAGGTTGTAGAGTTGGAAATTCGATGCTACCTAGATAGTGAGCGTATTAGTAGTATAATTAGTAGTGTTTTAAATAAGCTAGGAGAGGAGGGATATACCTACTAATCGATTAAGGAGACTGCTAGAGAGGTAGCAGATAATACTATTAATTTAAGGGGTATTTCTAGCCTAAGAAGAGATCACACTTGCTAGTACGCTACGTATAGAGCTAATAGTAATCCGACTGAGGTAGATATTAGTAATTTAGCTGATTTCGACTATGTTATCAAACGAGTTTTAAACTAGGGAGCTAAAGGTAAGGAGAAGATACTTAGACTCTAGATTTACTTTAGTATCGTCTTAACTCCTTAGAGTATAGTTCGACCTCTATGGAAAGATCTAGTACTAGTAAAGCCTCTAATTATTACTATTCTAAAGCGTATATATAGAGATCTGAGAGAGGAGAGAGAGGAGGTACTAAAGCTTAAGAAACCTCGTATAGCGATAGTATAGTTGATAGAGGAGGAGAAACTAAGCTATTAAGCTGAAAAAGGAACCTTTAAGGAGCTCTTAACCTTAATTTAAGTACTATAGGCTTGTAAAGTTAGCTCTTATAGTTCAACTACTTGCTTTTGCTAGGTAAATGATAATAAGTATTATTACCTCTTAGGAGCTGATTTGACTCGCTAGGGCTATGATATTAAAGAAGGAGTTACTATAATTAATAAGCCTTCTATACTTTATAGAGGAGACTTATTAAGAGAGCTTACTAAGCGTCGAGAGGCAGAAGAAGTAAAGGAGAGAAGAGGGAGGAAGCAGAAGAAGAGAGAGTCTTACTATAATTTATCTTTATAACCGGAAAATCGAAAAGGAGCATAATACACTCTAAAGACGCCTTATTAGCCTCTAAATAGCTTCCTATATCAGTACCCTATAATATAACCTCCTTAACCTTCTCCGGTATAGTCTCCTTATACTCCTAGCTTATAGGGCTATTTTCAACCTCCGATATACCTTTAACTTAATATACCTCTTCTAGATTATGAATATCGACTGCCTGAACCTTAATTACCTCTAAATCGATTATAGAAGAGAGCTAGGAGTGAGTTTCTATCGATGGCAGATCTGCGAGAGTCGAGCTTACTGCGTAGTAGTAGTAATTCTGAGGAGGTGTTATTTGCGCTGAAAACGTTTCTTCATAAGCTCTTACTACTCCCTAAAGCTTCTATAGCTTTGTAATTCGACTTCGCTATTAAGATATTTATAGAGTAAGAGTATAATATAGCTATAATATCAGAGACGACGATTAGAGAGGGAATAGAGCTTGAAATAAAAGCTAGAGTCTTAAAGGTTATAAAGATAAATTTGAAGGTATTTAAGAAGTAGTATAATTAGTAAGAAGTATAATAAACTATAGAAGAGGAGGAGGAGGAGGAGGAGGAGGAGGAGGAGGAGGAGTAGAGAGTAAATTTCTAGTAATTATAGCTATTTATATGCCTTCTTCTTCTTCTTTTTCAAGACCTTAGTACTTATAATAGCGAAAATGTGCCCTTACTCTACGTTGAGCTTTAGCTCTAATTCTAACTGTACGTATAGCTAGTATTAAGAAGCTTTTAAACTCCTCTTAGGTATACTATTTCTACCTCTAATTTCTTCTAATCCACGCCTTTAGATCTACGAAACTCTCTTTAATTAGGTTGAAAAAGGGGCAATATAGTGGGAGATATTCAAGCTGAAGACCGAAGGTAGCGTATAAGATAGCGACTTTAGGAGCTCTATAGATAGAGGCGTTATCTATGATAATAACTCTGATTCTAAGCTTAATATACTCCGGTAAGATACTCTTTTTAAGCTATTCAGTGAAGATCTCTATAGTGATAGAGCCTTGGAAGATTAAAGGCTGATAATACCCTCTTATAGAGTATGCCGGTAATATTAATTACCTTATCGACCTTTTTAGAACCCTCGATACCTCTACTAGAGCTCCTCTTAGAGCTTAACCTCTCTTTCTTTCTGCTGTACGTTTATTATAAGCAGATTTATCGATAAAGTAAAGGTGGTGAGAATTCCAGAATACTATCTTACGCCTCTAAGTAGCGATTAATTCGTCGTTTCGTTAGGCCGCAGATACTAAGAGTACATTCTTAGTATATTTAATTCGTTTAAGAGCTTTAGAGACTTGATTGATCGATATATCGATATCGTAAGCTTCGTAAAGGTAGGTAGTAATCTTATCTAAGTATAGATCTGGATCTCTCTCTAATAGAGCTATGATATATAGCTCTATATTATTAGTTATTACTGGCTGAGGACCTCTCCGGCGTCGATTTAGAGCCTTATCTTATTGGATTCGACGATTACGCTAGCAAATTGTCTTATATGTTATTCTATACTCTCTTGCTAAGGCGCGCAGGTTAAGATTCTCTCCTGAACGTAGTACTTGATCGATTTAGTATGTTTTCTATACTAGCAGATTAGGAGCTATGATATTGATATTATAGCAGACTTAATATATACTCTATAGATTAAGAGCTTCAAAAAGAAGTAGTTTGGAGGTAAATCGGTATAGTATTTATAGAGCTTTAGTAGTTTCTAGTTCTGATAATTATAGTATATTAATATTTGGTGGGGTTCATACTAAAAGGCGGTGTACCGGCGTTATTTACTGAAGAATCACGCTAAACCGAAGAATAGCTTATAATAATGAGATAGATCAAAGCAACGACTTGAGTTTGGCACTTCTATTGGGCGATTGCGGGCGAAGTCCTTCCTGGTCTGAATACAAATGGAAGTTGAGTGAGAGTATTGGAGATATTCATACTGTGAAAGACGCGCGACTAACTATTTAAACTATTATTTCTCAAAGCAAAACATTATTCTACGAATTCATTCATTTCTGTTTCGTACGAAAGTACCTCGGTTACTACCAACATCACTTAGCAGCTTACGTTACATTCCCGTCCGCTTTAACACCGGCACATTCCCGTCGGATTTCACTGCCTAGAACAAAGTTGTGTCGACAGATTTGGCAAAAGGAAAACCAGGTATCACCAATTGCGTTCGCCGGGAATCGAACCCGGGGCCCATCGAAACTGATTCACCCAGGAGAATAAATGGCAACGATGGATTTTACCACTAAACCACAAACGCGTTTTTTACAATCAACCTGAACTGCTTGATGGGAAATTAATTCTTAACACAATAACTATATTAATTTCGGAAACAGTTGACCTTTGTGCGATGTTCTGGGTGATGAGAGATTGGTTGAGTGATTTGAGTGGATGAATAAATAGACTAACGAGGGTGGGGCCGGGATGGCGAGGATGAGATGTGGGTTTATGGCGGGAGGACATTAGGATGTGGTTAGGACTGAATCGAAGGATTGGTCTTGAGCTTGGAATTGTACCAAGGAACTTTTCGTATGTATGAAACATTGGTTCAGTTCAAAAGTATAATCTTATAGTTTTAAATGGACAAAAGCTGTATTTGAGCAAGTATTGTCGATCTCAAGCGAGCTGTCGGTACCTGTGTCAGCGGCTTCAAGTGAGGGGATCTTATTACAGATGTAATAAATTGAGGAGTTGCATAGGACAAAAATAAGTATCAGCGACCCGAGACATCAGAGTGTAAAAATCATTGAAGTGATTCAACAAAGGGTGGAATTATACGCTCCCCTTTGCTACGCTTGTCAAATTTTCATAAGACGCTATCAGAGCAGAGTTATGTTCTCAACCTGAGCGTTCTTTTCACTAATCCAAGTAACTTATCCTTGTATCTTAGATCTCGGGGTAAGCTTGCTCGAAAATTTATACCGGCTATCGATCTCGTCATCTTCAGGCTATCAAACAGTCATACTGTAGAACAGGAAGGCTAGGCAAAAGTGTCTCGGACGAGGACTTCGAAGAGAAAACTGGCGGGCACAGACATTACAACGTTGTAACTCGATTTTAATGTTACGAAAACATTATCGAATATTCAAATCCAGATCATTTGCCAGCCGCACTGCAAACTTCATGTTTTTGACTTGGGTCACCATTTGGTTATTTGTTCTGACTGCGAGGCCATAGTTCTCTATCTAAATTTAGTCCGCATATCGCCAAATGGACCCTTTCACCTTCCCATCAAGACTATAATTTCATGCTACCACACCCAAACTCCTCGCATGGCTAATTTCGAATTTCTAACCAGGAGACATTCGCTCACCAATGTCATATTACAGAATTTCTGCCCTGTGCGAGTCCACTATACTTAATATAGCACCAACTTTCAGAAACACCTAAAGAGTGTAATCAATTATCTCCAAAATTAATATATCGGTCGGCAGTCCTATGTTTAACTCGCGTAATATTCAGTTTCAGCTGCGCCACCTATAATCTACAGCACAACACATCATGACCATAACAGACAGCTTCGAAGTATACCTTACTACTCCCCGAAGATCTGCCTGAAATCACTGCGCTGGTTAACAAAGCTTTCGAGACCGCTCTTGACTGGAACTATCGTTATTCTCGCCGCCATGAAGATCCTGAGACTCACTTCTATTGCACTAGAGTGCTAAGATATATGCCCCCGATAGTTATCGTGGTTGGTAATCATTAACCAATCAATTCTGGAAGAGGGAGTTCCGTACATGAATTAGCCTAAACCACTCCATGTTGTACCATCGGGAGGCTAGCAATGAGTCAAGAACGGAGGATGATGCGGGGTCTCCAACCTCGCTTCTTTCTTAAGTTGGCAGAGGTCCATTGTTGGCGAGTCGAGCTGCAAGACCAGGGGAAACCACGCCAGGAGATGAAGCCGACTTCAGGGCGTTCAAGTTCAGGTCCTGGTCATGTTTGTTCCTGATCCGCGATCCTCGATTTAGGTACCTCGGCTGATGGTCTGATAGGGCATCCTTCTCTAGTACCTTATGACAATGTTGTCTCGCGGTCCGTTCGTTCTTTGATAATGACAATGGCCCCTCGAACAAACCTTCCGGCAATCGCTGCCATAGCACTACTACTATCCATCTCGTCAGCCTTCGTCGCACAGGCTCAGACTTTCGGAGCGAAGTGCCTAGCGTTCCGGCCTGAGAACTATGTCACCAACAGCTCTCGGACTGCGGTGGAGTATATAACGAGCGGAACCACCTTGAAATTGACCGACAATGTTGTTTCATGTGGACGTGCTTTTCAAACTGTGGCTACTAACTTGTGTCGTGTTGGCTTGTCCATTCCAACGTCGACAAAGTCTAGCATATCTTTTGAGTTGTGGCTTCCTGAAACTTGGACCGGACGATTTTTGGGTACGGGCAATGGAGGTATAGATGGATGCTTGAAATATGAGGATGTGACATACGCGGCTCTCAATGGATTTGCTGCATTTGGTACCAACAGTATGTGATTTCCCTTTTTACAGAGGCCATAATTCGACTCTGAGATGTTCGCCTTGATCCCATTGCTTGATCTTGAGAGAATGAATATTCCATACACTAACTGCTATGAATAGATGGTCACAATGGGACCACTGCCATCGACTTCTTGAATAACAAGGAGGTTGGCATTGATTTCGCATGGCGAGCGTAAGTCTTCCTGCTTGCCCTGAAATCATGGTCAAGCATAACATATCGCAGACTTCATATAGGTACCATTTCCGGCAAGAAGCTGACCAAGATCTTCTACGGTAAACAGCACACAAAATCTTACTATCTTGGCTGCTCTCTTGGTGGTCGTATGGGTTTGAAAGCTGCCGAAAAATTTCCTCATGACTTTGATGGAATCGTGGCAGGGGCCCCAGCTGTGGATTTCAACAATCTCATTTCATGGTATGTAATGAGAAAAGCCTTATTCTCCTCCTTTTACATATCTCAATATTCGCTTGAGGCCTTACAAGGTTTATTCAAAACGAAGTGTATTTGCTAACCATCCATTCTTAAAGGCGGGCCTCTTTTTTCCCAATTACGGGTCGAATCGGCTCGTCCAATTTTATAACTGCAGATATGTGGGGTGGTCTCATTCACAATTCCATACTAGCACAGTGCGATGATCTTGATGGAGTCACTGATGGCATCATTGAAGATGCCTCACAATGCCACTTTGACCCTTTAGTCATCAAATGTCAAGGAGATGCTGTCCCTCCCACCTGCCTTAACACTGCTCAGATTTCCCAAGTCAGGCAAATATTCGCGCCATATGTTGATGCTAGCAACAGTGTTATATATTCAGGTATGCAGCCAGGATCCGAGGCATTGGCAGCCACTAAGCTCTATGCTGGAGTCCCGTTTTCGTACTCGGATGAATGGTTCAAGTTTGTCGTGCACAGTGACCCCTCTTGGAACGTATCCAGCCTTTCACTCTCTGATGTCGCTGCAGCCGAGCGTCTCAACCCAGGAGACATCAAGACATACCCAGAGTCATTTGAAGCATTCGCTGCCACTGGTGGCAAGATCCTCTCTTACCACGGACAACAAGACAACCAGATCACATCTTTCCAGAGTAATAGATTTTACGACCGCCTTTTGAGGAAGACCCCACAGTTCGAGCTTGAGAAGTACTACCGTACATTTCGCATCAGTGGTATGAACCACTGTAGTGGTGGACCGGGTGCATGGGTACTTGGTCAAGGTGGTGGATCACCCAGCACTGGTATTCCCTTCGAGAGAGAGAAAAACATCCTCGCAGCCATAGTTGCCTGGGTCGAGGAAGGAATTGCCCCCAAGACCATCGAGGGCACCAAGTTTAGTGGCGATGCTGTTGTAAACGATGTCAACTTCACAAGACGTCACTGCCGATACCCAGAGGAACAGTTATATATTGGGGGCGATCACACACTAGCGACGAGTTGGCGCTGCGAGCAGACAGATGATAAGGGACTTTAGGTCGGCAATAGATTTAGAAGCATATAGTATTAGTACATTGACGGTGCCTGATGGTTATGCGAGATGAAGCAGGTGTCTGCTATGATTAAAAGCAAAAAAGTAGCTTCTATCTTTAAATGCCAGTACCTCAACAGTATCAGAATGAAGTCTCTTTCGGTAATTGGAAGATCCATCTAAATGCAGCCTGGGTGGGCGATCATGATGTTCAAGTGAAAATTGTAGTATGCTTTGTACACTGATTTCCTTTTAGAATGCTCGATTTGCATATCAACCTTTTCCAGAAATTGATAAACAAAATAGACTGTCTGGCCAAGGCTCGCTAGCCATATTTACTTCACGAAGGCAAACTGAGCAAGCACTATTGCTAGTGGATCGAAGATAAGTGAATTAGGAGTTATTACCATCATCTTTTACAGCATCGTCATTAGTTGTACATAGAGTAAAAGTTTAGACCCGGTAGAATATCTCCGGATCTGGATCTGCTACTGCCATCGCTGGTAAAGGCTAGCTGAGAAAACAAAGGCGGGGTTTCTTCGCTGTACGAAGACGCAGCCTTTCACGTCTAAGCCTGATTATCACATGTCAACCCGTCTTTTTTACTGCTTGCTCAGAGTCGTCAATCGATCGTCTCTTTTACTTGCCGTTAAGAACATTGCTGTAATTAATGGTTACCGCGACTTCACGAGATAAACTCCAGTATTACACTGCAAGACGTCTCTCGAAGTTTGATGTGATACAAGATGGAACAATACCGCCATTTCCTGTGGCGCCGCTCGGAAGATGTCAGTCACATCAGTCAAAGGTGGAGGTAGGAAATACATATGGCTCAAGGGTCTTCACCAAACACGGACAACCCATCATACGAGCAGGAGATGCATATACATCCGAGCTCACACTATCCACAGGCGAAGGAAAGGCTTGTTTCTTGGAGGACCTTGTACAACTTGCGGTCGATCGACTCCCGGTCTCAAATCTAGCAATCTCCGAGCTGATGAATTGTTCCGTCTTTAATATTTCGACTTATTGTCCGGTGTCAGAAGGAGACCCGGATATTCTTTTTCGACCGACAGAGAATGTCACATACGAGGATTCCGAGATACGCACACAATAGCACCAATAACGGGAGGGTGCTTCCCCATGGGCTTGAGGAACGTTCGGGAACTAGCGGAGACCCCCGACAATGATTTATATGATGATTGATGATTGGAGAGAAGGAGGATAAAAAGTACGAAGTGGAGCCGTTGAAAAAGAAGCTATACCAAGCCGGCGCCACATCTTTGGCAAAGGCTTGTCTATGGTGCGGGGACCCCCGCCTAGTGGGAGGATGAAAAAGATGGCGAAGTGGCTACACAACACCATCGCTAAGAGGGGTGAAGATCGTCAAATGACAATGCATTTGGGCAATCGGTGTGAGATAGGAGTTCGTAGCGACGTATCAATGGCGCTGGTCAAAGAACTAATGTAGGAAAAGGCAGGGTTGCACTTTCTATCCTCGTGGCTCGATCATGAGGGTGATAAGTAATAAGTAGTGAAGCTCGCTCTCCTCTTCTCATTCGGAGTTTTTTTTTTTAACAGATTCTTGTGAGAGCATTCCTCGTGGCAGCAGAAGTAATATTGAAAAGACTCGAAGTAAGTGGAATACTCTGGGCCCGGTGACAATCCCATCCGCTTGGTGCATTATCCGCAACCTATTTCGTTTCTTGCTTCCAGCTTCAAATGTAAAAGGTCTTTGCTAATAAGCTCAGGAAGTCAACTCAGATACTTCTACCAAGATGGCGGACCAGAACAAGGATGACAGGTTCGCTCGTCCGAGTCACAGCCTTGATGCTATCCACGAATCTCGTGCTCCAAAAGAGATGAGCATTGCAGAATATGCGAGAACACGCTTTAGTACCCTTAAGCCGCCGATGAACAAGGCACCGAATCCATTCACACTGCTCGCTATGCTCAGTACCAAACAATGGTTGTTCTTCCTAGTAGCTTTCGTTGCCTGGGTAAGTCGGATCACTCCTGGTTCCAAAGATATGAGTTGATCATTTACAGACATGGGATGCCTTCGATTTCTTCACCGTCAGTTTGACAGTACGTGAACTCGGAGAAACCTTCGATAAAACAAACACAGACATTACCTGGGGTATCACGTTGGTTTTGATGTTCCGATCTGTCGGCTCAATAGTATTTGGTCTTGCAGCTGACCGATATGGACGAAAATGGCCGTTTGTGATCAACAATATGCTCTTCATTGTCCTTGAACTAGGAACCGGTTTCTGTCAAACATACAAGCAATTCCTTGCTTGTAGAGCTTTGTTTGGAGTCGCGATGGGCGGTCTCTATGGAAACGCTGCAGCCACAGCTCTCGAGGATTGTCCTGAAGCGGCGCGCGGTTTGATATCGGGTATGCTTCAACAAGGCTACGCGTTCGGATATCTACTTGCGACAGTCTTTGCAAGAGGCCTTGTCAATACTACCCGGCATGGCTGGCGCCCACTGTTCTGGTTTGGTGCCTGCCCTCCAGTTCTATTCATCATTTTCCGACTTTGCCTACCTGAAACAGATGCTTATAACGAGCGAGTAATGGTCCGCAATGAGCGTGGAAACATTGGAAAGACTTTCATCGCTGAAGGAAGAGTTGCGTTGAAGAAGCATTGGCTGCTTCTTATCTATCTGGTTCTCCTCATGGCTGGGTTCAACTTTATGGTAATGCCATCACTTACTGTCGAGATCTTCGCTAATATGTATTAACTAGTCCCATGGGTCTCAAGATCTCTACCCAACAATGCTTCGGAACCAGTTCAACTTCAGTGCAAATGCAGTGACTATCACACAAGTTGTTGCTAATCTCGGAGCGATAACCGGCGGTACCTTGATCGGTTATTGTTCCCAGATTTTCGGTCGTCGCTTCTCTATCATCTTCATTAGTATTATTGGAGGTGCTCTGCTATATCCATATACCTTCACCAGCAGCAAGGCAGTCGTTGCCGCCGCTTTCTTCGAGCAATTTTGCGTACAAGGAGCATGGGGAGTAATTCCAATTCATCTCATGGAACTATCTCCAGGAGCGTTCCGCACCTTCGTCGTCGGTACAGCCTACCAGCTCGGCAATCTCGTCTCATCCGCATCCTCGACTATCGAGTCGACAATTGGTTCTCAATATCCACTTCAACCTAAACCAGATGGAACCAAGAGATACCAATACGGCAAAGTGATTTGTATTTTCATGGGCTGTGTTTATGCTTATGTCATTCTCCTTACTTTTCTTGGACCTGAGTACTTGAAGAGGAGCTTTGAGGTCAGGGAAGATTACGATATTGCGGAGGCTGCTGGACATGACACCATCGATGATGCTTTCAGGAGGAGACAAGAGACTATGGGTGTTGACAGTAGTGATACCGAGAAGGGAGTTGTTGGGACAAAGGAAAATATATAGATTTATCATGGGAACTACTTGGAGGAACGTTGGAATTACTTTGAATTAGCTTAATGAACTGCATGTCTGTATTAGAGCTCTTCATCTGAAGCAAACACTTCCCGGATGAGGAAGTAAAATTGCCAACAAAAGCATAATGATACCAGAAATTTGTCCAAGATACAACTTTGGGAGGAGAATCTATGCCAAGTAGCAACAGATCAAGACATAGTATCCGAGTAAGAAGAAAATGGAAAGGCTGATAATTTATGGTGAGAGGAAAATGAGGAGGTGGATTCTGATTAGAACCAGTTTTCTGTGGGACTGGAAGAGTAAAGTGTTACGGAATATGAGGGTCTCGACTGAGATGACGGGTGTGTCGCCGGGGTTGAGATTGAAGTGGAGTGTTGCTGTTGGATATGTTATACATGGGGAAGATGTTACGTTGTGGATTGTAGTGGAATACGTGCAGAAAGATAATGAGAAGTGGCAAGGGAAGATAGTTTCGTTGACTTACTGAAGAAGTTGAAAAGGATTGACTATTTTTCTTCAGTCTATAGGTAAACAATATCCTGTGTTCATGAAGCGCAAGGATATTTTCCATATTAGGCAATGTTCAGCCTCTTTCCTTGTTGTCGTCACATTCCCATATAGACTAGTCTTTTGCTCTTCTAAATAGTTGATTGCTGCCCAAGTTCAGATGAGAATAGAGCCGAAAGACACACTTCCACTCAAGTACCACCTTTGAATTGCTTCATTCCTGGAAAGTAGTCCCAAGCTTAGACAAATTGCAATAAACTCTCCATATCTTCAACCTCCAAATTTCCAACTGCAGTACAATACGCGCCGAGACCGAAGACCAACTCCGACTGGAAATTTTGCTCTTGTTGGTAAGCATCTTTGTTGGTGCCGAGCTCTAGCTGTGAAATGGAGAGGCTTTGAATAATATTCACTCCACAGAACGTCTGGGCTAATGAAATTTTCACTTCTCTCTTTTTATCGATTTGAAAAAGACGAATGAATGTATATAGCTCGATACAGTCAGTATGTCCAGGTCCATTCAATTGCATTATTAGTCGCTATTGACATTCTATTCTTTCTTTCGGCTCTATGATTCAGTAATATCATTTGGCTTTACTTCGTATACTTATAATAAATACTCTTTGTTTTGGTCGACGGGTTCTGTATATCTTTCTTTTATACTTTATATTACTAAATAGGCATAAAGTCATATGCTCTTCTTATCTTTCTATCTACTTTCATTATCTATTATAGACTGAAAATATACCAACGTAAAAGGTAAAATCATAAGTAGAAATGAACAAAAACCTCCATGGTCTGTCTAGTTTTGAATAAGCTAGAATAATGAACGTTCTTATATTTCCCACTCCACTTCATTTAACTGAGTAAATAAACACCAATTTCACAATCCCAGAGTGGTGTTGAGCCCTAGACAAAGATCACAAGAAATAGCAAAAAATAACAACTTATGATCAGGCTGGGGGTCGATCCCAGGACCTTCTCGGAATGTGAAACAGTGAAACTGTTAACGAGATGTGATAACCAACTACACCACCCGACCATGTGTGAGTATTCGCCAATCGTTGATTGGATGGGAATGAATTCGTTATTTAAGTATTTAGTCAAAGCAAATTTTTACGGGATACATTACCGCAATTGAAGGGGGTTTGTGGGGTGGATACCTACTTTCAATGGTTTGACTTGATGGTAACTGCAGGGGTGGGGTATCGGAACAAGCAGGGACTTGCTGGTTTGCTGTTGGAATTAATAGAGGGCTAGGATTTCGTATATAATTGGGATTTAGGTCGGGCCTTGGGCACGAGACGAGACAATTGATAGATAGGTATGAGCTGTATACTGATGCCCATAGCTCTTTATCACCGAGTGCTGATTTGGCTTCATGGCCTACGGGAATTTACGATAGCAAGCAGGCGGTTTCGGTGAAAGTCCTGTATCCATTCTTAGGTCATTCAGCACCCGCATCAGGGTGCGAATCTCTATCAATTAACGCATAGCCTCACATCGAGAACCTACACAACCCACCGCAAGCAAGCAAGCAGGCATTCAGGCTGTTTATGTCCCCTTCTGACTCCCGCATATCAGAACATCTCCCGTCAAACCAACAAGCATTTAATCAGTGAGCGCCTTCTGAATAGCTGTCATCAACGCCTTCGGGTTGGCACCAACAACCTCATGAGTCTTCTCTCCGTTTTTAAAGAACAAGAATGTAGGCATGGCGCGGACACCGAGTTCTTGAGCTACGTCTGGGACTTCGTCGACGTCGAGCTTGATAAAGTGGGCACCGGTGTACTCGTCGGAATACCTGTGAGAGATATGTTAGCTTTCGGATTTTGTATTTGAGAGGCACATCGAAGTCGACAATTCATGGGAGTAGAGAGGAAAACTTACTTGACAACTTGAGGAGCGATGACCTTGCAGGGACCACACCAGGTTGCGAAACAATCGACGATAACGATCTCGTGATCCTTGAGGGCGGCGGTGAATTCGGCCTTGCTAGAAAGGCACTTCTATTAGCATTTCTTCTTGGAAATATTTCTCGAAAATATAACAGGCAGCCGGCAAGTCTCCTCCAGGCGATTCCGAGGCACCAAGATCGAGGTTTAGGCTGAGGTATGACTGGATCTGGAGAGGAGAGAAAGGAGTCTGCAGCCTTCCAATCCTGTATCAATTTGTTTCCAGCCTGCAGACCGCAAATCAAGCCCGCAAGATCCATAGGGACCTCCTCTTGATCTGCCAATTCAAATATCCATCCGCAGACAGGTTGCCCTTCCTCGAACATCTATCTCATACTTCCCTCCTGCGAGGCCAAACAATACTAAAGAAAAACCACCAGCAACTCACTTTGCGACATTGTGAACACCCATTCTTGCGGTTGTCGTCTTGAATCCTCTCGAAGTAGTATATTTGAAAAGGTTGGCTTGAACGTTGCTCGTCTTAAATGTATGTATCGTCGTGGTGATGATTCGTGCTTTCGAGGCGAAGGATGACATCAAGGAAGTTTTAAGTAGAGGATGGAGGATGAGGGGTATGGCGTTCATAAAGGCAAGGGCGAGTAGACTGGGTGGGGTGGCTGTGAGAGGTGCATTCGAGGATAGTGACCGAATCAGTTAAGTGCTTGGTAAGGTGCTAAGCGGAGGCCGGGTGGTGTCTTCTTGGTGTCTGATTTCTAAGGTCAAGCGATGACGACTTCGTCCATGGGCAGGGGACTTGGCATAGCAAAAGGATTGTGAAGATTGGTAAGCGGGATTTAGTTTGCGCTAGTTAGTATATTTACTTGTTTGGAATCAGTGACGGACGAACACGTCAGGTCAGATAATCCAAAGATTACACTAGGGCGAGGATGTAATCAGTAGTTTTCTATATACAGAATTGAGAAGCTATCACTTCAACCCGTACGTCAGGAGACGAGGAAGGAAACATGGGATGATTTGTGATTCCAAGCCGAAGCCCATTATCAGTTGGAAATATATAATCGTCGAGTCCGACGATGAAGTTCATGAAGCCTCTTTCATCAATAGGTATCAAATACCGAGAAAGCACGTCAGACAATTACAATCGATAGCCTCCTCGGTAGAGCGCATCCACAAGATATTTCTAGTCTTTCTGATCCTATCAGGCTGACAAACTACCAAACATTCTAGCCGATATCAATTCTACTACCTAATTCTTCATTCATTTTCTATCTCGCATGTACAGAAGAATCCTCTTCTAGTATGCGGAAGCTGAGAGTAAAGGAAACCACTGTCTCCTGATGAAGCTGATTTGCGATTCAACAGCCATTGATTTCGACTTCCTCTCATCCATAGCTATATTGCCTGAAGACATCTCGGGATTTGCTTCTTTAGCTTCTTTTGCTTCTTTGCAGGGCACCATATGGCGGCAATCGATATTTCACAAGGCAATTGATTTCCTGTAGATTGCTTCAATTGGATTGCGCGGAGGTCTTCGGTCAGCGAATGGAATCTTTGAGCAAGAATTACGCTTACATGATCTGAACATGGGATATAGTACAAGGTAGTTGTATCTCAATACCACTTTATTCCTCTCTTGATATTTCGACACCAAAACGGAGTTAAAGCACTTCCTCTCGATCGGAAGAAAAGGTAGCCGGGATTGATAAAGAGCGTGTTTCTCAACGGAATAGTACTTGATCAGTTTCCTAGCAATCGGATATCTTCAAAACCTACTCAAATAAAAACAGTTGACTATTTCTCAGTGGTTCCCGCAAATTTCATACGTTTTCTCTATCTTTACGTCGAAGAATAAAATATAGCTTATGTTGGAATATGACATTCTCGCTTCTCAAAATCAGCCAGATAATCCTCCGGTGAAGAGCACTTCCTTTCATTCATCCATTCATTCATTCATTCATTCATTCACTCATCCAGGCATCCAAAGTCGATATCGAAGGAGAAGAGTTGACGAGGTGGGATACAGAATTCTATATACTTGCACCAGCTTGCACTGGCTTCATCCTTCTCTACGAGAATCGTAAGAATCTCATTAGATCCCTCGATGAATATACACCTACGCAACTTAAATCACATTAGTTCACTAATCCACCCCTTCCGCCCTTCTACCATTTCTCTCTCCGCTTATATCACTTGGAAGGCTAAGAACACCCTCCCGCTCACGAGTGAGACATACATGCGGATTATGCAGCCTATCACAACTTAGATCTACCGCCACCAATATCCAAGTTCCAACGGCAAGCAACACATGCATACACAAGCGTATATATGTCTCATCTAAATCGTGATACTGCCTTATCGCTCAATCGTACACAGTTCCCCTCTTTTTCCAACAGTCGCCCCGCTTGCCCGAATAGTAGCAAAAGAAAACAAACCAAATATGTCACAGAATACCAAAGAGGAAGGAATTTCATCAATTGAGGGCTGAGTATGAATGTGCATCAGCTTTGTTGAATCTCTGTTATGCTCGTCGAAGTATTCGATATCTATCTATCTGATACCCTCTTTGCCTCTCTTCCGATGAATGAATACTCACTCCTTCCACATCCACCTCCCGCTCGCTAGGTAAAGGTCAAATACTGTACTGGTAATACAAAATAACATGGCTCGCACACCCATTAATACAACCCAATCCATCCATCCTTCCATCTAAAGCCTTCCAAACTTTCTTGTCCAGATAACGAGACGTGTGATTGTCCCTATTTTGCCTTTTATCCCATCCCATTCCATAACCCTCCCCCCCACCCCCAAACCATTCGCCCTATGGGTCTAAAAACAATCAAAAAATGAAATGCAAGTTGAGAAAGAACAGAAGAAATGACAAGCTCTATGTGCGAATAGGGGAATCAGAGTTTGAAAGAAGAAAAAAAATCGAAACCGTCGGGCGTTGTGTTTTGTAGTGTGGTGTTGTTAAGCATCGAGGCGCATTGCGGATAATTCTCTTCAAGTGAGATTTAGGTAGCCAGCAGGTGATAGTGTATCAGCGGTTGTTCTTGCACCTTACTTTCAGGACATGATTTGACAAAGACTAAGCATGCGAGGATCTGGTCGTAAAGAAAAGAGTCGAAACGAAAGACTGGTTGGCCGAGGCCAAAGGAAAGGTTTTAATGAATGTGAGTTGAGTTGTTGATCGGACCAAGGAAAGTGTTTTCAAATGAATGTGGGTGTCGGCACGTCGACTGTTGATACGTATCGAGCAAGGAAAAATATCGAGCGATTGTCGTGCTGCTTGTCTGTCTCATCATGTCCTGTCAAATGTTCGCAAGAATGCCGTCATATTAGCCATCATACCTACTCTGCCAGACTATCCCTCTTGATGTCTGCCGAAGGTCGAGCCTTGAGATCGAGTAATCGCGCACTGCCAGCACTTATATGCCGACCGTGCTTCTTGCCTAAATCAACACTTGTTGCTCGCCGTAATCCGCTATTGGGATTCGGAGAAACTGGCGAATCGGTTTCGCTTGCCGAGTCCTCATCAAACTCGTTCAGAAGGCCCTCTCTTGATTTTGCTCTTGGCTCGCGATGAACGACTGTAGGTTGTCGTCCAACGGCTCCCCATTTCGATTGTACCGAAGCCGGACTGATAAGACTTCCTCCTTCCTCGTCATCGCTGGAAGGCATTGGATTGCCGATTATTTGCCTGTGAATCTTGTGTTGCTCCTCGGGGCCAGGGGATAATCGGCTAAAATATTCATCTTCGACAATCCCAAGCTCCTCAGCTGACTCGGAAAACTCGTTCCTAATCGAGCTTTCTCGGAAAGGCTGTGGCGTCTGAATAGAACCTCGTTTTGATCCCGCCTTTCTACCAGAAAGCCATGAGCCCTCAGAGTCTATCGATGCTAACGATTGTGATAGAATGTTTGGTGGTTCCGGGGAGGGGTCCTCGAATGTTCGATGCCCACTTGTGGGTGTCTCGTCTCGTAAACGGATTGCTTCGATAGATCTGTATCCACTCGTAGGTGTATCGTAGCGTGTTCGGGAATCTTCAAACTTTCTATCAGGTACAGGTGGTACTATATCAGCTTCGGGAGATTGTACTCTTGAATCTGGTGGTGACATTGGTAGTTCTGGAAGATCTTCCCGGAACTTGGACAAGGTTCGCTTGGGTATATTAGATGTTGAACGCATTGGAGCGTATCCAATTTGTGGACCATGTCCACTGTGCATCGAGTCTCGTGAGGTATTGGAGAAAGAAGAAGGTGCTGATTCTTGTTGTTGTTTCTTTCCGCCGCGGATCCTGAAAAAGGATGTCCATGATTGCGGTTGCTTTGCCGGGGGCGTTCGAGTGCGTTGAGAGTTCCGCCTGGCGATTGCTGGTGCTGGGATGGGTATTGGCTGTGAAGCAGCCAGTTCTGGTCTGGCAAGATCCACCCTTTGGGAAATACTAGATTCGCCTCGCGCATGACCACCAAGTTTTGTTGAAGAGGTTCGGGAAATGTTTGCCCGCCCAACAGTTCCAACAACGGCAGTCCCAAGGACGGGGTCCTGGAATTCAGAGGTAGGCGTCAAGTTTTCTGTTAGAAGGCTTTCACTTCGGTGAAATGTAGGTGGTTGTATACTGGGACCAGAATCTTGTCTGAAAGCATCTGCAGGCCGTTTCTCTCTTCCATTATCAGATCCTACAGATCCTTTCCTTTTGCTCGAAGTCATCACTGCTGAAGTACCGATTCCCAGCCCAACGATCTCCCTCCCAAGGACTCCCCGTTCCATATTTGTAGGTATCGAAGTTCCTTCTCGAGCAGCCGTAGCTTCATCTTCCGTTTGCTTTTGTTGCCGCCTTGCTAACCTCCTTTCCACCTTTATCCTGTCTGCAATCTGCTTCTTCTCTCTCCTTTTTTGATCTCTTTCCATTAGTTCACGCAACTCCGCTGCATCCAAATCGTCTGCCAAATCATCTATACGCTTATTGGCCTTTAGTGCCTCCTTCGGAACTGATATACGGTCCGATGCTCTCTTTTTCCTCGACCCTGAGCCATCCGAACCCCCAAATCCGCTTGCGCCTGGCACGTATCGAGGGTTCTCGGCGTATCTGATTGTCGGTCGCGGAGCGAGCATGCCGAACGCATTCAGGATATAAGAAGGTTGGTGATCGGAGTTTGCGGAAACTGAGGATCGTAATGAGTCGGCTAGAGGTAAAGAAACGTCTGAGGTGTCCCCATGTCGATCAAGTCCTCCACTCATCTTCTTGTTCTCCCGTTTCATTGGTCTGCCAGATGAAGTCGGGTCCGCTGCAGGTCTCCTAGGCATATAAGCAACCATAGCCTTGATCTCTGCCTCCCTCTGATGTTCCTCTTTCCGCTTCTTGCTCGACTTTCGGTGAGCCAGCTCTTGACCACTCCTTTTATGTAACGTAGGCATCCTTTGCCAGTGCTGGGTATCTTCGGCTGGTTGTTTCCTAGCTCTAAGAGGCGTGTCGCCAGCTGTCACTGGATCTGGAAGATCTGTGTCTGACCTGACATCTCCCTGGATATTGGCAGGTAGTGGCGGAACAGGAGGACGATCCAAAGTTCGAGGTACTCGGATGCTATCTTTTCGCCCTGGCGAGAAGCTGCAGGTGCGACGTCTTTCCGGATCGCGTTGCAGCTTTTTGAAATCTCGAGAGGATTTTCGTTTTGTGTCTCTGCGGCTCTTTCTCCTTTCTGGACCCGCAGAAGTTGAGGTTAATTCGGAAGTATTATGCCTCCCAGGATCCCGGAGTAATCCAACGTCATGCATCGCGGACTGAGCATTTACTGCCCCACCCGCCGTCGCAGACGACGCAGAAGCAGACTTTCTACGATTGCTTCTCCTCCAAAAGGGCCACATGCCCATCTTTCCATTCGGATCGCTGACCGTCCCGTCGCACGATTGCCGCGCTGCGACTGACCTCGTTGCCGCCTTCGCTTCCGTTCACCTGTTTGCAGAATTCTCCGTATTCGACCCGATTGTCGGAGTAACCAATGACCCTATCGTCGTCCTAGCTAGCCGTACAGGCGTCGAGGATGGCCATGGACCGTGAAGAGGTGGGGGCAGGGATATAATTGATGTGTTCGTGGTCGCTGGCGAGGGCCTTCCTTGCGGGAAGTTGTTTAACAAACCGGAATATGGGCACAAGATTCAGAAGAAGGGTATGCACTCGCGGTCTGCGCTTGCATGGTCAGTGCGGTCGCAATTGGATGTAAGAAGAGGTGTAGGCGCAAGGGTGATACGTGATATCGTCGAAGTAGAGACGAAGGTTATTCTGGTAAAGCGGATGGAGATGTGGTATGAATTGTTTCGTGGGTCGCGGGAGGTGGTTGGTGGTGGTCGTGCAACCGTGAATCAGTAGTACGTGCGGGTACAGTTAGTTAAGAGACAGCTCTTAATGCATTGATGGGCAGGGTATCAAAATGCGAAGATGACGAGGATGACTGTATGGTAGTGGTTTATGGAGCGGATCAAAGCATGGCAGAAAAGCAATGATAAGACGAGATATCAGGCAAATCCTTTTGATGCAAAGGCAGTATGAGTAGGTGATGGAGAGCGAGGGAAGGGAGGGAGGAAACCTTACCTACCACTCACCAGAGAGGACGGATCAGGTCAGGGCAGTGGCCATACCATGCCCTCCCTGGCCAGAGGATGTGGCTGCCGGACAGGAACGTACCATACTAAGTAGTACCTCGGAAGCTTCAAAACTCTATCATCCCTCCTTCCAACCAACGCCTTGGCCTAGAACCTGATCCACCAGGTCAACACGTTTACAGACTGGCCTTGCAAACACTGTAGATACCAACGGGGATGTACAGCCCGCCAGCCATCCAGCCAGCCAGAACCAGCCCTCCATGATTGTCCCTCTGCTCTTCAGATATACTCGACGGACTGCCGGAATAAAGTGACGGGATTTCTGTAGAAGAGACGAGGCTCGTATTTGATATGATGAAACTGATGATCATAGCACGTTCACATTGTGCTCTGTAAATAAAGTCATCTTCTTTCGGTCGTAGCCGTAGTCTGTGATATCAATGCCTTTTGACGTCCTGTTAACATATCAAACGCCCTCTACTTGCTCTACTTGAGCATCAGTTATCTACGTTTCGAGTTTCCTCCAGGTCATCAAACAGTCGATAAGGTAGACCAGCGAGCGCTATCCATAAAATCCCGAAGTTACGGGGAATTAACCCGTCTGTCTACATGCACTAAGTGCCTCATTTTCTCCAACTTCTCAAAAGACTTTGTCCAAGCCTATTGAACCCATGAAGTAAGTTCTATTCATTCTGCTCGCGCCGTTATCTTATACCATGCTCATGCTCACGCTCATGCAGAGTTTCGAGCTGCAGGTCCACCTGGCGGAAACGGAACGAAACGTGCCCTCTGCAGACTCTCCACTGCACTACTGCATAGTGAAGCTGTAAAAAGAGGGCCGTGGCCGTGGTACCTCGAGACATCCGAATTGATAACTGACACGTATGGCGAGGGAGGGTCTGAAGGGATGGTATCCATACCTAAGTGTTCAAATGTTGAACGCTGTCCTTCGCTACACCAAAGCGTGCGGGCATGAGAAAATAAGAAGCCCACGCAGCTATTTACGAAGACGCGACCATGCTTCCTTCAGCCGTTGGGCAAGCAGGAAGAGAGGCAATTAAAATATGCCGGCGGACTGCATGATCAGTACGACAGACCAGGTACACACCTAGGAGATACTGTACCAGACGAACGTTTCTCTAAGCCAAGGACGAGTCGTACAGAGTGTACTGTAACGACCCACAAACGAACAAACCCTGATTTGATACCAGGCTCTTCCTCGTAGGGTTAGGGTAGATGAGGTGCGGAATATACGGAGTAACAAGAAGCGAACGAAGAAACCGATACGCTCATTATGCTTATAACGGCAAGACTTGACGATGATCTTGTCCCGCTCAACGGCTTCTTCAGCCACAAGTCTTGTTCTTAAGAGCTTGTGGCTTGCAAGCACCTCGGCGATGTCCCCGATGATCCCTCGAAGATTATTTGACAGCTGGAGGAGAAAAACGCCTGATTAATAACCAAGATGTACTTAAGTATGATGTAGGGGGCCGATAGTCGAGATCTCTGCGAATCACGATTCACTGTGGCTGCATGGCATGGCATGACATGAGTATTAGTGGAAGTAGGCTGTGTGTGGAATTACGCCCATTACTGGTGAATAGAATGTCTATGCAGAGTGTAGTTATTACAATAGCACTTGACATCACCCCCCCCCTCCACTCCCCAAAAGCAAATTGTACTTTCGAGCATCTCCATGTTCGAATACGAAGTAGTCGGGTAGTAATCTCTAGGCCGCGATGTCCAGAGTCGACGTCGATCGATCTAAAAATGGGCTTCCGCCTGGACTATTTCGCTAAGCAAAGTATACCCGAAGGATATATCATTCGTCATAATTTCATAAATCACCGAGGGAGATGAAGATGAAAATGGGCGGTTAATCTCAAATACTACGAAGTACACTTGAAGGTATTAAGAAGTCAAATGATCGATGAACGATATTTATTTATCCCTCGCGATACCTTTCATAAGGAAATATCTGAGATAAAAGATGTTTCGCACTTCTCTATTGGTTCTGCGAAAGTTCTAAGCGGGCGAATTCATACTTTCGTAATCAATATAAGTCTATAAGACCAGATCTGACGTTATTCTTCTGAAAGAGTCCTCTAGTAATATCTCAGCTCGCTCATGGAATCACCTCTGAATGAAAGGAAGCTGCAATTTGCGGGACAAATAAAACAGAGGAGCGACAAAACAAGGACGAGGGTACAATACGAACCGGCAGTTGCGATTGCTGATAGGCTTGTCAATTAACGCGACGCTTGCAGGTGCAGATGCATGTCCAGGGGCTGGGCCGGGGCGTTGCGTTGCGTTGCGTTGCTGCAATACCAAAGTGCGTGCATGAGACACTATCTCGACAGAAAAACGTGCGAAGAGAAATCACGGTATCGGGATCCGAGGAGGGTGATTGCATCGAATTACATTAGTTTGACTTCTTGGATGCTTTGCAAAAGACTGGGGTGGATCAAGCTATCTACTTACGGAGAGCTCCAATTGATTCTTGGTGGAGCAGCGGTTTATGAGGAGATTGATACTTGTTGATGATGAGACTTCTAAATCAGCGGAAAGCCTCCTCCCGATTCAGCCCTACCAACCAACCTACACCATCTCTCTCACCAGCTCGAATTTCGGAATCAATTCGTGACTCGAATATTTAGATCAATGGATCCCATTCGTAAATTACATGTAGTACAGAAGAGCACACAACAGCATGCACGATAACCCCTATCGATTTAGCTGTCAGATTCTTAATTCCGGCAAGCTTTGAGATCGCTCTTTGCTTATGTGGTTTTTATTCTCATACTACGAACACCATGAGTGCGAGAGAACAAAGTCGGAAACGATCTGATATCGAGAGATATCTGTATGCTCCCCCGGGTTGGGTTTCGTTTCAATCACTACTTCATCTTGCTTCATTCTTTTTCTCTCAACGTTTTTGCTTGGTCAGTTTGCTTCTGAAGACTTTCAGAATGCCGCTCCAGTAACTTCCCAGGCATCCATTGCTGATTCAGAATTTCGCATTTGTAGAAACAATCTCATTTTCTTCTCTTGCTACAAACAGTCTCCAAAGTTCAAACCTACCTATCTTTGCAGGAGTTTCTGGTCGTTCAGCGTATATCTCGGCAGCTGAAGAAGAGGCGAGGAGTTTGTTTCCTTTGCTGTCGTGGCTATTAGCAACAGCCTCTTCACGATATGCAAACTATGAAATCTCAAGACGTTTACTTGGCATTCTAGAGCTGTTGGGTGTCATTTCATGGGCGAGAAGCTACTATCAATTCGAGAAGCCGACTGGCGTTACGATCGGAGATATCGGTAGGACGTGAGCTGCAGCTATGAAACGGCCCAGGATATTAAATAGTATTCGTGTTGATACACGCTCCAATCTCTACGAATGCTGCATGTCAATGCATTCATATTGTTGGTCCATAGTCACGTGTTAGTCGAGTATCTGCACCGGGGTTTAGCCGGCCAGATATATCTCTCTTGTAGAGTCTCGACTACCTAGGAAAGACAGCTACGATATAACAGATAATACTACTACTTATAACTATACTTTGGCTCACGCAGACTACTTGATTGTACGTACTACGACAGAGTGATACCAACACATATATAGGTTTGCTGTAATATCCCGGTTTCGGCTCCGAATAGATTCGATGTATTTCGGCAGTACGTCCGATTCTTCCAAGCTGCTGTTGAGGAGCAAGCCGAGAATTATGGGGATACGCAGTATCGGAAATGCTGCTCTGGAAATGACGCGTGGTGGAATCGCGGCTTCGAAAAAACCTGAGAGATCGTGGTTTGGGTGAGCAGTTGATCGTGCTGAAGAGCGAAATGAGCAAAAGCTGCTACGATGAGGAGAGGATACTTGAAACCTTTCTCTAGCTGGACAGTGATTGTAGGATTTTTTGGGACGATAATTGTAGGAGGAGGTTGAAGCATTCCGATTCCGTTCCGATTCCGCTAAGTCGCAGATGCCAGTCTGTTCTAAGTATAATCATTCTCAGATCAAAACACTGTACCCTACCATATGCCAGAACAAATCATGGATTTGTCGCCACCCTACAACTTCGATTTACTCGACAGAATCTCATCCACAATTTCAACAACACCCTCAGAACACCCATAAGAACCCTGATACCCCCACCCACCATGCCCATAATTATGAACAACCCACTGTCCACCCCCAATTCTCTCCTTCTCGATCCTCACACCCCCATTCCTCAATGGTCTCAACCCAACACCATGTCTAATCACATCCAGCGACTCAATCCCCTTTCCACCCGTCAGCTGCGGACACATCTCCACCGCTCTCTTCATGATCCTTATCGCTTGGTTAGGGTCAGGTTGTGACTCCCAGCTACCTTTTTGATAAGTACCACCTAAAACCGTGCCGCCTCCAGCTGCGCGCTGCATGATATACGAGACTTCATCATCGCCGTCATCTGTCCCGGAGACAGTGAACATCGCACCAGGATTGTTCCTGACAACGACGATCTGGCCACGACATGCGATGACATTCTTATCCATCACACCACCGAGTTTAGAGGCCAGGAGTCCAGTGCAATTGATAACTATGTCTGCTTTGCCTGATACGTGCAAAGAAGATGCTTCGTTGATATGCGATAGTACTGCGCGGGAGACGGTCACCCCGTTGGCGAGACATTGAGAGACGAGCCAAGGAAGGTAGATTGCCGTGTTGATGCATACGGATGTGAAGACTGTGCCTGAATCAACTGACGGCGGGAGTTCAGAGGGAGACAGGCCGCGGAACCTTGGGACCACGGTTGCGAACCACGGTTTCGTAGACAGGAGCTCGTTGAACCATTGCCCGGTTGTTGCTTCAGCGTCTTTTTTGCGGTTGTATACTATGGCGTCTGTGATTATGTTAGTAAGATTCTGGTTCTGGGAGGGTCGGTGAGAAGCGGAAGCGAGTGTGTTCAGGACGAACCTTGGAAATGTATCCCTGCTTCGGGAACATCCTGAGCTAGACGAGCCAATTCTGGCCAGGTGTTTTTCTCCCAACGATTATCCGATGCTGCAGAAACTCTGTGGTATATCAATTGCTGTCAGGGGACTTTTGCATCCATGTAAAGGTAGTGGCGTGACTCACGGAAGATAATTTGCTCCCGCCCATGGTGATGTATATTCGATATCATAGTCGCCGGGCATGTGTTTTGCTATTATCATAATCTTATGCTCCGGATTTCTGGAGAGTAGAAGAGCTGTCGTGAGCCCAGATACGCCAGCGCTATGTGAAGTGTCAGCTGAACATATCCGAGGAAAGAAGGTAGATTGTACGGACCCAACGACGACAATATTCGGCATGATTGCTATGATTGCCGGTCGGATACTTCTATGGCACAAAGGATGATCAAACCACCTGTGAAGTTCGAGGATTTCAAGATCTTTATATGCAAGAATGAGTCAATCCTGGTAGCGACATCGTAGACTGCTGAGAACCTCCATCCCCACTTATGAGGACGGATAACCCGAAAAGTCTTTCTTCGTCGAATCGCTTGGCTCTCATCGGCACGAAGAAAGTCTATCTGAACAACATATTGTAGAGCAAAATATGAAGATTTCTTGCTCAAATTTGGCTCTCGCTTACAATTTTGTTCAGAATCATGTCAGCCTGTAGTTGGTTGCACGTCGCTTGTTTGCTGATGCCAAGCGGAGAGTCGCATATAGGAACGTATTGAATATCTGCTCAAGACGGTCATATTAAGACTTGTAGAAGAAATTTCGGGTCTTTGGATATAATTTGTAGCGGAATATCCATATTGCTGTACAAATTCTAGACCAACGTGGAAGAGTAGATAAGACTCCGAGGGTATAACATGTGATCCCAAACATAAAATTTGTCGCTTTCAACCCGGTTTCTCATTCATTGCAAAGCATACCAGCCATGAGCACCAGAACACATACTCTATTTTCCAACATGAACTAAATGTTAAGCGATGCTTATCTTTGGGGACGTGGAATTCGTGACTCTCCAATACATCTTGTAAGTGCGACAGCGCATAGCTCCTTCTTAGAATCGATTTCTTCTCCTTCAATTTCAATCTGATTTTCAGCACGGGAAGTGTTCCTGAGAGCTGTTGATTCTGTCGTGGACGTTGGCAAATTGATAACGGGAGCCTTGACACCGTCTGAATCAAAAGAAAAGAGCATCGCAGTATGCTCCTTACCTTCATCAATTGATTTCGCAGTTCGCATTCCATCAGCTTTTTCTCGTTCACGTCTTAGATATCCCCTCATGACCCAACGCCTGAAAGCAGCCCTTTGCGATTCTGGAGTTTCTCTAATTGCCTTTGAGATGGGCAGATTTACAACCGGTGTCTCAGTTTCCTCATCGCTCAAAACCAAAGGTTCGGCAGTTCTTGTTCTTCCCTCGAATTCATAGCTTGGTGAGATGACCCACTTCGTGAAAAGCAGTTTATCCCGTTTTGTAATACTATCAAAACCCTCGAAATCGAAAGCGGCTGCTTTGACGGGAAAGTGATATCAGCTCCCTCAGCTCCATCATCTAGATTTGCTCGACTTGCTCCGGTGGTTTCATTGTCTGTATCTCCTTCTTGCAGCCATTGGTAAAATCGCGAAGGTCGAAAGCTCTTGTCCTCTGTATTGTTCCGTAATAAGTTTTCCTCAGTAAGCTGTCCTTCACACGTGATATATGAGCTGTGACCGGTAGTAACTGTCGTCTTGATACCATTCTTGACAGGATTTCCTGAGCGAGAATCGCCCATATCACAAACCCAACTGAGTCTTTTATCGTTGGCCCCACGGCGAACATATTCGTTAGGATTTCTATCGATAGTATTGAAGGAACGAGGAGGTATTGTGGCAGTTTTATTCGACTTCGTCATGTCCGTCGTCATTGTCGGCTTGCTGCATAGGTCTCGGCTGAAATCGTCCCATTCCATAATTGGTATTCGAGTAGTAGCACTATTACTGCTGAGATCCTCTTGCTTTAGTCCGGGTGTGCCTCTTTCGCCTATATTGGATCGATGAGGATGTCTTGTGAGAAGTCTGTTCATATTTGTCGCTGGTGTGGATGTCGAATTTTCTGGTCGTCGCCAGTTCTGCGACAGCTCGGGCCTATTCCTACGGGCATGGTTGTAATTCATTGTGATGGTTTTGAAGTTGAATCGTAGTGTTCAGAGTTGTCTATTTGGATTGTATGGTATCGAATTGAAGATATCTCAATTGAAGGTGTTCGATTTTAAAAAACTGTTTCCAGAATCCTAATTGTTACAGATCTTTGGAAAATTTATCAAGCTTGTGCGAGATCTTGGGTAATCTCGAATAATGGTAATGAAGCCGTCTACAAGCTAATCTTGAAGACGACTAAAGAGGATCCACTGCCGCTGCCTTATACCTTATAGTGCTTCTAGCTAGAATTCCGGCAACTAGAAAAATAGAGAGAAGAGAAAGCAAGCTTAATTATGACTATTGGATATTAGGTAACAAGGGTTCCGTCCTGGCTGAGTACTGAATACTTTTACAAATACATAGACAAGTAGGACAAGTAATTACCTAAGCCTAATCGTCGGCTGCCCTTTGTGGTTTCGAGATCATTACCGACCTGGCCTAACCGACAAGTACCCGATTCAATCAATCAGGTTTTAGTGACTCGTACATGTTTCGGCAACAAATGCCCTATGGATTCATTGAAGTATGTTTCATCAAGCCGTATTCGGTATTGTTAATACGCTCTATTTACACAATGTACTGTAGAGGTCCTTTGGCAGCCCCTTTGGTTTTCGCGGCAATCAGCTGATGATAAGTTATGTTACAATACTTGGGAAGAACGTGTGGTCGTGTTCGGCGTATGTTTCTTGCTGAGCCTGTATCAATGAATGAGTCTCATGATTGCTATTTCTGCTTGTGACAACCTCGTGGGGTCAAATACTATACTCTCATTTCTCCCGATGCTCCACACATGGCAATTGGCAAAATTGGAGAATAAACAAGAAGACTCATGAGAACAGGTCTGGCGCTAGATATCTTATAACCGAAATATATTTTACCTGCGCATGTATTCTTTGCTGAATTGGCTCCAAATCATAGGTACTCATGCACCTGGTGACTCACCCGCTTACCCGCTCTTGGTGTTTTGTAAAATCCGGTAAGCTACTTTAAGCTTTGAACATCCAACCCTAATGGAGGAGTGCGCCTCCCTTTGTCAATGATTTCTTTCCCTGGCTGTGACAAGGAGGATTGTCACAGACATGATAGGTGATTTCTAACTCACCTTCACTCTTCCAAGTACTCAGGGAGGGAAACGACCCAGGTCAAGCTTAATCAAGTGCTAAATAAATCCTTCTCTTACTCTCTTTTTGGTGGAAAACAACTTGATACGCTAGGCACTTAAATCAGGACCGGACTATAGGTAAGGCTGAAAATAGAGAGTACTAATTTGTCTCGTCCAGCTGTCAAGCAATTTTCACATTGTTATTTCTCGCTTAGTGCCTACCTCTCTCTCTCTGATAGGTTTGGTTGACTACTAGTGTTTGGAACGGTACGAAAACGTCCATGGGGTCTAGATCGAAATTCAGAAAAAGATTCGATATATTTAATTATATCATGGAAGATGATCGATCACTTTATCGGCAATCGATTTGAGACCCTCGGCAGAGCAAATTTTGCTAGAGAATGAATGCTTCCCATTATATACGTAAAGAATGACTACATTACACAATTACGTGTGAAACCATTGCGACTTTCTTAAAAAATAATTGAAGCTCATATTTTGTCTTGCGGCCCCATCCTCAGTTTTCTAGATTGACAAGTGGTGCTAAGCAGGGACTAATTCTCAAGACTAGGCAGGAAGAAGCGTCTCGAGTTTCTTCGGTCCGCGGCAGCTCGTCCTTAATCATGGGAAGTGACGGCACACAATAAGCAATTATGAATATTCGTCTTGAGATTTGGAACCAAAGCAAACTAGTATAAAAATCTATCCATATGGTGTATGCCGCCCCTATGAGTCCGCCTTTCCTAGGTGCAAATCCGCGGATATTGATAACGCTAAAAGCGAAAGCGTACGGGGTCGGCCAAAATATTCGAAGTGCAGTCGGAATACCAACAGCGCTACTATTCAGATAATATATTAAAGAGCGAACTTATTCTACAATCTCTTGGTTCTTCTCAACCGCGTTCGTAACTTCTCATCCCAAACCTTACGTCGAGCTTCCACAACATTATCCATATTTCTAAAAATCATCACCTCGAATACCAAAAACCAAAAACCGAACGACTTCTTAAGAGCCTTTAAGACAGTTCAGAATGTCTCGAAGGGTTCAGAAAAAGTTCCCCGGCCTCGCCGGCCAAGGTCTTAAGGCTCTGTCAGTCGAAGGAGACGGTACGTAATTCACCTACTTAGAAATTCAGTTGAAAGGACTTTGCACACTGTGTCGGCTCCTATATCTTCCTTTCATTATACACTACCGGCTCTAAGATGAACATCATGTATTCTCTTGTTGTCACCTCTGCTGATGCTTTTCACTCAATCCCTCTTACTTCCGCCATACACAGGTGTTTCTGGGTCAATCGCGCTGTTGCCTTGCCATTGGCTTCAACTCCACGAACGATCATTATTAAATGCCATCCCCGTTTCATAATTGTCGCACGCCTTTCCAGAAACTCTTGAAAGCTAATTCTCTGCTAGGCAACTGTCTCTTTCGATCTCTGTCCGACCAGATGTTCGGACATCCAGACGAGCACTTGGCTATTCGCGAAAAGGTAGTCAAGTTTATGAGAAAGAATCCAGGCGACTTCGAGGTCTGGATCACGGAGGAGGACATGCGTGTCCGAAATGCCCCGAAGCGAAAGCTTTCACCAAAGAGATACACCAAGGGGCCGACCTCAGGTGAAAAGAGCACCTGGGAGAGATATCTCGATAAGATGGCCACTCCAAAAGCATATGGCGGCCAACAGGAGATCAAGGCTTTTGCCAGGGCATTTGACATGGACGTTCGGGTTCATACCCAGAGCCAGCATCAGCACGATCCCTACCGCGCTGATGACAATACTGGCGCAAGACCGCGCCGAATGGCTCATTTAGCATATGTAAGTACTTCTTCTCAATTTCTACTATTGTGCTATATGGAAAATGATCAAATGATCATTTCAAGGCAAGGTTCGAGTGTTCTCCTAAGCTAGCACTTTCTTCTCCCTCAACCTGACGAGCATTTGGACTGACATCTCTTAGGCTGACCAGCATTACTGGTCGGTCCGCAACGTTGCTGGACCACACAAGGGCCCGGCTCAAACCCTGCCGAAGGGTGAAGAGTCCTTTGAGCAACGAATGGAGAAGTACTGCGCCGCTTCCCATTCGACTGCCTCCTCTCCCCTCTCCTCATTGGAGCTCTCCGACGAGGAATCGTCAGAGACCTCGGTGCAGCAGCCACCAATGTTGGAAGCTTGTGGACAAACAACGAAGCGCAAGCGTGAGAAAGAGCCAACGCCAGCTCCAAGACCGGCGCCGGGTCGAAATCAAGACCCAAACTTGGCTTTCATCGACCGATTCGACGATGATTTTGATTCCGAGGAGGAGTCAAAGCCATATCACAGACCAGCTCCAGCTCCAAAACTGGCTTCAACTTACGAACATAATTCAGCCTTGGCGGATTTGTTCAGCGATACCGACTAGTCAAAGCAGGTGCCAGTCAAGAAGCCAGCTTTAACAGTGTGTTCGGCAGGGTCGACCTCGCAAGAGCAACGAATGGCTTTGGGTTGGCTTAGGCTGGAATGAGATGGATTTGCTGGATTATGGAGTCTGTTGAGCGGCGGATATTGGTTGTCATAAGAACGGTGTTCTGGTTTTGTTTAATGCGTGTCGCTTGCCTTATACCCCTGCCACTTTCTTCTCCAGTTTTGGTTTGCGCTCTGGAATTGCTTATTGCTTTGGATTTACGGCTTATGTATCTGATGGATGATTGGAATCGAAACATTACAAACTCACTCTACAATGCAACTAGGATCTCCTGTGACTATGCAGATGCACTCTGACAATTCGTACATAATCCAAAACCTACCGTGCTATACCTTCCAATACGCTCGCTACCTTCGCCTGAGGCTTTTGACACCGTGCAGAACTTTCACACATCACACTTTCCTCGTTGCTCATTACCATCGCCAGAGTCCATGATCTGAACAATTCAATTCACCAAAAGAAGTCCCAGAGATTGTTGATTCGCGAGAAGTATCAGTTGCTTGAAAGCTTACTGAGGTACGAAAAGAGAATTCTCATGCTTCGTTCTGATAATCAGAAACATCCTTCTCTATCGCCCTCCGATTGTCCACTATTCATCATCACTCGGATCTTCCTTCCGTCTTGTCGCACAAGCTCCCACTAATCAGAAATCTCAATATTGCAACCCCCTTACAGATCCCCTTCAGTTCTTCACCTTTCAACTTCACCTTCACCTTCAGCCAGAAAGGTGGAAACAAATTTGACAAGATAACTCATAACCAAATAAGACTTTTTCTATCAGTAACATCCACGTTCTACGCCATGGTGAGCCTGTTTAAAATCACAACAAGCTTATGGTTTCTAACAGACTACTTGCTTCTCGGTCGGTTCTTCCGCCTTATCGTAAGCAGTCTACAGTTTTAATTTTTTCGTCTCTGCTTCTTTAAAATATGGTAGTGTTTCCCATTGTAGTGCTATTACCTGCTTCTGTTTCTTGATTAATGATAGAACTGCGATGTCGGCAGACCTCAAATAGTCGTGATTATACGCGAAGAGCCTGTGAGCGAGAGTGAAACTGGGCTGGAAGGAAGGTTTGTTTACAGACAATATTATCAATAACATATCATGAAAAAGACGGTATCTAAGAATTATATTCAGACCAGTCTATCAAGCCACACTCTTGAATCTTGGGTTTCAATTATTTCATTCGCCTTCGAAGTTACGTACCGTTCGAATGAAATTCTTATCATAGTTTCCTTTCAGACGTAATTTAATATTTGGTTCAAATTTGTCTCAATATCTCCTCTTGTAATGCATAGCAATTGACATGAGGTTTCTTCCTCTATTGGATTTGGCCCGCTACATGGCGTATGATTCACTGTAGCGTAGTCTTCCTTACGTCTCCAGGAAATCCTGATTCAGGCAGAAAAACCATCTTAAGTATTTCGACATAATAGAACATTCGAAACTTTTCTACTGTCAATTATTTACGCATGAATTCCAGGAATTTGACACCAGATGTGATACTTGTAGACGTGTTTTCGAAGAGGCCTCGCTTAAGCTTCCCCCCGTGCCTTCCTCCTCTCGTGAGGGCGTCTTTCTTTCCCCAATTCGTCCGTCACGACAACTTGGCGACTAGCTGAAATTTTCGGAATATGTAGAGCCAAAAGCCGTACAATGAAGCCATGGTAGGTACTTCGCAATCGCCAGCGATGAATGAAGCGATGCCTCGAAAGCGCATGCTCATTCATAAGGATCAGCATGATGACTTCCATTCGAGATCATCCAAACGCTACAAGTCGCATGTTGATTCGACAAAGGGGAAACAGACAAACTTGCTCCCAGCTGTGATCTTGTCTGGCTTTAAGTGGGATGCGGTCGTCGATGTCTGGGTTTGTTACCACGCATCACTGCGCATTCGCATATTCTAGCTTGGATCCATGCTGATCCGAAAAATATAGATCACCAAAGCGCTGGAGTCTTATGATGCGCTCTTCATGGAAGTGTCGTTGGACCTGCCTACACAGGAGACTTTGGCTATCAAGAACATATATGGCATTCAGACCGATTTCATCAAAGTTGTGTGTGGAAGCTGGTCAAGCCAGGAAACACTTGTGCTTGACCTCGACCAGGCAATTCTTACTTGGACGATGCCATGTCTGGTGGCCCGGAAGCTAGACATTATGGATGGTGGACGAGGCGACGAAAACAGAGGTAAGCTTCAGTCGAAAAATCATACTCTGGGCAGGCACGAGCTGTATTAACTGGCTCGGACACAGAAAAACCACAAGTGTCGCTTCATCATGGCATGTATTCGGAACCACCACAATCTATAATTGAGCAAAGCGGACGAGAAGAACAAGCAAGAGTATGGGTCAAGCTTTCAGACGCCGTAGCGAATGCACGAGCGCACCTCTTGGGAGACGATCTCGACACATTCGAAGCATTGATCGCAAAGCCTTTACCAGGTGTCGATGCTATGGAAAGTGTCACTCGCTGGATTTGCGGGGGAGGTCCTGATCCGCAGCCACAGACCTTGGAGATTAGTGGAAAGGAAGTCAAGACTAAGAAATCGTTGGATGCTGGTGAAAATAAGGAGAACATTGCGCTGAACTTAAGGAACGCGAAGGATATTACAATGGACGATGAGTTGGCTGAGAGAGGGCTTCAATTTGGTCAGACGGGCCTCGTTCTTAGTGGTAGAAATGGGATACTTCGGTATGTCGCTATGAAAAGGAGGATACTGGCGGACTATTGTATGTATGTGCTCGAGAATAGTGTGCGAGTCTGCTAGACACAAATTGTAAGAAGTTTTACAAGTCTTGATGCTCGGCCCCATGAACGACGAGCCTACTATTCGGTTTTCACATCTTCAAAGGCGCCAGAGAAGTGCAAGCTCCCTTGATCTAAATTCCACTTCGCCAAGTCACCACCCGTGAATTTCCAAAACCCAAGCTACTCCGGTCTTATTTAGACGTCTTATTCTTTGGGCCCTGAACTAAAGAGTGCCACCATCCAGGGGTCCTTCTGAAGGTTGCCCATACAACTAATGGAGCATATTTAATTGATATAATAATATCCCAGTCGCTTCTACGTGCAAGAAGACAAATCTTGCAAACAGACTACAAAAGACCTGGGCTGCGCAACATCTTGACGTGAACAATAGGGGAATTCAGAAAAGACTCGAGCAAATTGATCGGCTTTCGAACAAACAGCTACAAAAATACAATTCCCAAGGCCAAAGTACAAGTCGAGGATTGAAACTTCAGCAAGTAAGACAATGGCGAAATATAACAGGACTTTCAAGGCTTCATTCCTAGGAATGTGTGCTAGAGCCAACTTTGAAGACATTTAGCCAGTGCATGGAATTTTCAAACAAATTCTTACAGCTAAATTGGCATTTCTCAAATCTAATCTATTCTATATAATCAAGCTGTAGCCAGCAAGAACCAGCTTACGACCGGTCAGTAGGATCTAGGGACAAAATGAGAGTTAACCAACCCCATTACAAAAAGTGACAATGGAATCTATCACGTGTGATGCCTGATCCCTGCTAGTGCCAATCGAGCTCTCGAATTAATTGACACCAACCAAACTTCCGTAACGCTATCCCGACGTTACTCAAGAACTTCTCGGATCGTGGCAGATTGTCACTGAGTCCGCTAGAACTACCTGCGGCGTATAATTGAATTACACGCATGCGCAAAATCCCAAGTACCTGAACAATTCACCCACGACTCCACGATGGCATCTCGAGGCACTTCACCTGGCGGTGCTCTCCTTCGAGCATCAAGGGTATTCTCGATTCCTCCTCCCCTTCCTCGACCAATTGGCGATCTGTCTGCAAAGGCAGTCTTCGTCTCAAATACCGCGACCCTCCCACATCCGATCCATCAGTCTATCACAACACCTCAAGCATCACTTGCCACGGGCGACTGGGGCTTCAAAAGACCACTACCTCTGCGATCAACTACAAAAACATCTACCCCAGTCATCCGAGTCGAGGCAATTGACACTTTTGAGCACATCACCGAGTTTAATTCTTCAGCAGATCACTCGATCAGTTTACGGAAGTGGCAGGAGATGGGCATGCCATTGTCAACGCCCTTACCGGACAAAGGAAGTTTTCGCGCCGGCGAAATGAAGAGCGTTTTTGATAGTGAATTGGACTCAATATCAGGCTTAGAAAATGATGCCACTGGACTAGAGGACACCAGATGGAAGTTTAAAGGGCCTTGGTTGGCAGGACAGACAGAAGGAGATTTCAACACATTCCTCACATATGAGGTCCGGAAACGAAAAATGGAGTTTCAGAAGTACCTGAAAACTGCATGTGCGAAGCGGTTAACCATAGAGGCAAGACAGAATGCAGAAGGAGAGATGCCCGCAATGGTGGAGGAAAGTGAAATCACCGAGGCTCAGTTCACTGAGTTCGTCAGGGGCCTCCGAAATACTCGCGCAGAATTGTATAGACACATTAGAGATTTTCTGGATCTTCCTCCGGCTCCCGTTAAGCAATACTCGTTGGCAGTGGACGATTTGATGCAGAATTATAACCAAGATAAAACGAAGTCCGATCTTGCGTTACCCGTATCAAACTCTCCGTACGCAGATACCGGTCCACCAAAGACCCATCCATCAGCAGGTCTTGCTTACGGACTTACAAGTGCACACACCTACAACCATCCCGTCTGGGGTCCTCAGAAACACCAGCCGCCCATCTTAAGTCGCATCATCAAGCCAAAGAATACGGCAACAGGAACATTCGGTGTCGCTCTCGGCGTCGCTGGTTTCGTGACCAACCTTCCCACGAGCGATTCCTTCACTTTCGGCTCTAGCAGATACAACAAGTCAAAATCTAGAGAACTCTCGGGGCAAATGTATGTCGATCCCACAAAAGTTGGTGGGAGCAAGATGTGGGTACATCCCACGAGTGCGCGAATTGATCCCAAGGGTCGTGTTATTCTGAGCGTCATGACTGGAGATTCGCAAGCTGTCGCTGTGCATGAGGGTACTACAGATGAGATTCCACTTGCTACAACACCAAGACTTGGATCGAGGACCTTTGGCAGTCCCCCACCAACCTTTGACAGTCTGGGGGCCAACAGAGACAGTGGGAGAGGATATGGATTATATCCTAGTGGAAGCGGATCGAGTCGAGACACACCCAGGAGAGATTCCCCTGGGCGGCAGAATCATCCGTTGGCTCGGCTTTCCGGATTGTGATGATAGATAAGAGGATGGTGTAAGAGAGATATGTCACAGCATAGTGTGGTTGATTGTAATGTAGCAAAGAAACGAATGTATATCACCGCACTTTATTAGACTTCAGCTACAAAGTTCTTGCGGTTTCTATCCTTCTCTTTGAGGCAGTCATCTTTTCTTCAGTCCATGGGAAAGCGGTCTCTGTTTCTTTCGTCGTCTTCTTCTCCCCTTTGTTGGATCATTTTCGCCATTGCTTTCCTTTGCATTTGTCCTGTTGTTATTTCATTCGTTTAGGCATCCTTCCAAGATAAGGATGTTACGACTTATGCGCGTGCCGAGACTTGAGCCCGACAAACTAGCCTTCTCTCCGAAACCCTCCATTGTTAAGAAGTACGCTGCAGATAGCCACGAGCGTTCTTTCCATCACAGCACCCTGTCTCTTTGATGGCCATGGGAACCTATCAAGGAACAGAGTCAGCCTTCGATGTCAACATATAAGAACACAATCCATCACAATATCTGACGAACTCCCAAAAATCCTTCACTCACTCAGTCGCCGCCATAACCATATCTCCATACAAAATGTTCTGCCACAATGACAATATCGAAATCCCATCTGACTCAGCACAGCCGCTTCCATCCTTCCGATCACTGGGTCAATTCCCGGAAACATGAGTTCGACGTTCTTGATAGTGAGCTAGAGATGTCCTCCCGCCCACCAAGCTTCATCCACCCAGCTTGCTCGCACGCCTCACGCTGCCGACGCTGTGGTTGGATTCAAGCACATGCCAACAGCATCGTGATCGCCGTCGACGGTGCCTGTCGCGGCAACGGAGAAGCCAACCCTCGATCTGCTATTGGGATCTATTTCGGCCCCGATTCAGTGTTGAACAGAAGTGACGCTGTGCCGTCAGAGGAGGTGAAGACGAATCAAGTCGCGGAACTCTCTGCGGGTCTGGAGGCTTGAAGGTAGTTGAGAATCTCGTTCGAGCTACGGGTGTTGGAGGTGGTTATGCTATGTATAGCGAAAGAGATCAGCAGTTCCTGGACGTGGAGCATGTGATCATCAAGTCGGACTCGGATTATCTGGTCAAGGGCATGACGGAGTGGGTATTTAAATGGAAAGATAATGGCTGGGGGACTGCAAACGGTCAGGCAGTTATTAACAAGGCGCTGTTTAGGCAGGTGATGAATCAGGTAATGGTGATGGAGGATTTGGAATCGAGGTTCTGTTTTGGCACCTTAGGCGGGAGAGGAATAGGGAGGCGGATCGGCTGGCCAATGCTGCTCTGAATGGGTGATTGTTGGTCGAAGAGCGGGTAGTGCTTGAGCGTCAGATGTAAGGGGAAGATTTAGAGATGTAGTACCCTCGCTGTCAATATATCTCAGAGTTGCGCATGAATCGCAATTGTACCCCCTGAGCCTATCAAGTCTATCGATGATAAGACTTACATTGAGTCATTGAAATGAATAAACAAAAGATTAGAGGAGATTAGAGCCAAAAAGAAAGGAGGTTTGTTTCTCCTTGACGAGTCAAAATAGTAAGAGGGCCAATAAAGTAGGAAGGTAAAGACGACGTATGTGGAGAGGGATTTCGTGTCAAACTCTGGGTGAGGAAGTTCTCTGTGGGAGTACACGACAGGTTGCCTACTTGAACAAATCAACAAGTATTTGAAAATTCAGGGAATAGCGTAATATCGTTGACATATTCGTGACTTTTTATACCCGTGCTTGAGAAACATGATTTAAATCCTCTCCTTCATCCTGCTCCTCACACCTCAGCGCACGAGACGAAATGACCACGAAAAAAATCATGTAGCAACCTCTTGCAATCCATCATCTTGGAAGATTTTCGATGAACAAGGATGAGAAAAATGCTTAAAAAATGTTTCCGAAGCCTCGTTTCATCTGCTGCGCTATGTTATAAAGAATGAAAACAAAAGATTAGCGATCCCCGTACGGCCCCTCAATTCCAAAATAAATAGCAAAAATCAATTTGAAACCCACACTCGAACGCGTGTGAGGTTCCAATCTACAAACCTAACTGAATAGGTTTTTTTCGTTCGTTCGTTCGTTCGCTTATTTTTACCGTTGAAGTCGAAGTCGTTAGTTCGGGGCATGCGTGTTCGGCTACGCTGTTGTTGTTGTTTGTCGTTTGTCGTCGGCAACCAATTTGACCTGAACCACCGAGGTGGCCGCCCTTGGTATGGTACATTTCTTGATTATTTGGTACTATCATAGTGTTAGCGATAACGAGGTTTTAGGGCGGTGAGCGAGGAATACTGGTAGGTAAGGAAGGTGCCTGGTGTGTGAGGTGGGAGATAGCTACATCGCGTCTGGAGATATAGAGTTGATTTAGATAGGAGGTGAGTATTGTGTGACCGGCTATAGCTGTCATTATTAGCACTAATTTCAAAACGGCTTAACATGCAATGACTGGCATATCATAGTAGTAGGAGAGTTAAGATAACCTGGGGAAAACGGTGAGGAAATCTTGCCTATTTATCCTCTCCTTCCTACCCCAGATGTGAGTAATTTGGTCGTCGCATACAATATTCGCTGTGAAGTCTGCGAGAAAGAAAAGAGAGACTCGGTCAGATCAACAGGATTCATCAAATGAAGAAGCGAGAGGTATTTGATGAAATCGGGTTCGAACCACTAGATAAGCAAAATGGGTAAAGGTAAACACAACTCCCTCCAAGACAAATTTAAGGGCCCTAGAAAAGAAGACACTGAAGCAGTAGGTTCAGCTACCAAAGTTCCTCCCATTGTGAAGTTTGGGTATGATCGTGCAAATACCGATTTGTTGACTTTCTGTAGACTAAGCGAGGAGGTAGATTTGTGTGATTGACCATGTGACTTGATATCAAAACTCGAATGTGCGAAAAATCTTGGAGCTCGGAATAAAGAATTGATTCGCGATGCAGGACAATGCTATGCGTAACTAAACTAAGTTCATACCTCGTCAGGATCTCATACCTATCCCGTCCCTTGCTCTTCTCGCCGCGCTGCGCCGTCCACCATTTCTACATACCGCTAGCCATCATTTAAACAATCATCGACTTGCAATGCGATCTCGTCTAATTAGGACCATGCCACCCCACCCAACTCCTCGGCATAACCCTCCATATCTTCACCTCCCCACTCCTCAAATCATCCAACTTGAAGCTCTCCAGCTTAACCTTCTTACTCTCTCTTCCCTGTTCCCAAGCCCTGACCTTCTTCTTTGTTCCATCCCACTCAGCAACAACACCCACGTGATCCGGTTTCCCGACCTCCATACTGTACTTAGCGTGCATGGGACCGTGTTTGCCTTGGAACTTGGTGTTGCGCAGCGTGATAATGTCGCCAGCGCGGATCTCGTCGTTTTGTTGTGTGGAGGCGTTGGCGAGGTTGCTGTAGATGATGGCGCCGTAAGCGCGGCTTCCAATTGGTAGGAGAGCGTCGGAGAAGGGTTTGAGGAGTTCTTGGATTAGTCCTTGAGGTGTGCCATCTCCAACTACGGTCTCCTTCTTCGAGTAGACTGCTTCGAAAATACGACGTCCGTATTGCTCGTGTGCTTGTTCTAGTTGATCTTGGCGCTGTCGTGATGGAGGCTGATCGTGTCTTTGCTCGAGACTGACATCCTTGGGATCTTGAGCGTCGAACTCAGCTGTGATGATTGTCTGAGAGTAATCTTGGAACAAAACAGAGAGATGCTTCGTGACAACAGCCCTTCCCCTACGTCCAGCTGCGGTTGACTCTTCGAAGTACAATTGGATGTCGCGTCTGCCTTGAAAGACTGGTGGGATCCCTTTTGGCTGCGTCCACCACAAAGAATTTGGCGCAAGGTCTACATCATTGGCAACAAATCCAGAGTCCATGGACATTCTTCCTAGTTCTACGGACCTTCTCGTGGTAGTTTGCGAGCGTGACACATCTAGTGATTGACGAGGAGGAGGCCGGTTTCCTGATGGCGGAGGGGGAACTGGTCTATCTTGAATAGGGGAAGCAAACGATCTTGGCGGAGAGGCGGAATATAGGTCCTCCTCTGTATCAGCCCTTGGAGGAGGACCAGGGAGAGCCGGGCCAGGAGAGGCTACATTCTTTTGCGCTGCAAACTTGTATGGATCGAACTCATCGTCGTCCTGATCCCTAGGAGCTGGAACTTTAGCTTGTGGCGGAGGTGGTGGAACAGCTCTAGGCGCATCTACTGACTGTCGAGGCGGTAGGGTCGGTTGCGCTGGTAACGAGGGATGAATAGCACGAGGAGCTGCTAAAGGTGGAAGCGGAGGTGGTGCAGAGATAGGTGAAGTGACAGGTGGCGATCGAATTGGTAGGCTCTGGTCCTGCTCTGCAGCTTTCAAGGCATCTTTGTGCGGCGCGGTAGAGGCAATATCGGTATCATAATCCCCATCATATTCTGTCACTTCTCCTTCACTCTCCTCTTGGGGTACATTCCGAGAAGATAAGTTTTGATCCCCGGTTGGGGCTCGGCTGATTCCAGGAGGGGGTGGTGGAGGAGCTCTGCTAGCTTGCGATATAAGTCCCGCACCGGGAATTGGAGGAGGGAGTCGACTATTTCGCTTATTGGCTCCTGGTGTCGTAGGTGATGCAGGCGAAGCTTCTGAGCCAAAGTAAGACTCTCGCCTTGCGATAGGCGACTTGGGAGAACCAGGTCCATCGACTGGCCTTGGCGGTGCTCTAGAAGTCTCTATAGGCTGGGGTACGAAAGGTGGCTGTTCTTTGGAAGACATCTCATCGTCCGATTCAGATCCAGCACTTGGAGACATCGGAGCAGTGATGGGGCGAGCTGCAAAAGTTAGCTTGATTCTTCGTGTATCTTTCGTGACATACTGTCTTGTGGAACAGGCGGAGGCGCAGGTCTTCCACCCGGTATAGATGGAGCACTTCCATCATGTTGAGGAACTGGCACGATTAGCTTTGTTGGACGGCACATCTATTGCTGAGCTTACCAAGAGGAGGAGCCGATCTATCATGTGAAGAAGGGACAATGTCCTCAACATCAGGTACCTCGTCGGCTGGACGTGAGGCAGAGATAGGCGTCAATTCCTCGTCATGACCAAGCTGCGTGTTGGTTTCTTCTGGACTTCGCACCCGTGACAGGCCGGGGAGAGGAACGGGAGGGGCTGCACGTGAGGTTGGAGATGATGCATCATCAACACCATATTCTCCCGCGCGCTTCTCACTTGTCCCAGTTGACTTCTTCTTTTTTGGTGGTAAGGGAGCCGGCATAGGCATACCACCGCCAAACATGCCGTGCATCCCCATTCCACCACTCATCTTGGCCATACGAGCCCTCAATTCCTCTTTCCGTCGAACCTCTGGATCGATATCGTCCTCTTCTTCCTCTTCCTCTTCTTCTTCAGCCTCGCCTTCCTCAATAGCTCCGTCTTCCTCTCCAACATCAGGTGCTCGAAGAGGTGCCGTAGGAGCTCGAGCCAGTGGTTGCGGCGCTTGTCCCACGGGCCTCTCATCACCATCATCCTTTCCAGTAGAGAGCTCTTCTGGCTCTTCTGTAGTATCACCAGCTCCTGACATGTCGGCCTCATTACCATCGCCGAAGGTTTGCCGAGGTTGAATCGAAGCTTTGCGCTTCTTTGGTTCTTCTCTAACAGAATCCATTGATAACTTTCCAACCGGCTCCTCCGTGGTTTGTCGCTCCAACATGGCCTCCTCTTCGCCCTCAATCTGATCATGGGACTCAGTCCGCTTCTTCACGGGACGTTTAGGCTTCTCTTTCTTCTGTGCTGCATCTGCATGTCGAGAGGCCTGTTCCATTTGTTGCTTTTGCAAGAGCGCGATGCGCTCCTTCAAGCTAGTCGGTTTTGGTGGTTCCTCTTCATCACCCTCATTCGATGTTGGTGCTAATCCGGCTCTCTCAGCTTGTTCCTGAGCCTCTGCTTGAACAGCTGCAACCTCTGGATCTTCCTCTCGCCTGTAAACTTTCTGCGGTGGAGCATCTCGGATGACAGGTACATATGCATTCTTGCTTGGCGGTGGTGCCACAAACGGCTTCTTAATAAAGTTATTCGATCCTCCAGAACCGAGTCCACCAGGCTTGAAAGGAGCAGGCGGCGGTGCCGCCTTGTTGAAAGCTGCAATGCGATCTCTGAATGAACCACCACTCGGCTTGTCAGACACTGGCGGAGGAGCAGAGGACTTGGGCACTGGGATAGGCTTAGCAGTAGCCGGTAGGGGAGAGAACTCGGTCTGCTTTGGCGTAGGTGTAATCACTGACTGGGGCTTAGGAATCGAAGGGGGTGGTTCTCGAGTAACTGGTGCTTCATAGACTTCGTCTTGTTCTGATTCTAGCTGAGGTTCGTGTGCCAGCTGTGGAGCTGGAGATGGCTCGTGAGCAACTTCTGGCTTTGGTTCAGGAAGCTGTTCTGGCTCTTTCTTCGGACGAGGAGCACGCGTTGGCCTTGGAGGAGCTGTGGGCTCATACTTTTCCACGAAGTTCTTAGGGAAAATGCCCTCTCGCGTTGTGCCCGAGGCGTCGGTGTATTCTCCCGCATACCAATCATCGTCCTCCACCGCCGTGACGGTGATTATCTGCCCATTCGGAAAATGAAGATCGTCCTCATGCGGAGAGGTGTATTCGAATACCGCTTTGACTTTGAATGGGAGGCTGGCCATCTTGGAGGAGTCGGATATCAACAAATGCTATATCGTAGATTTGCTCGGCCTGGTGCCTACACTGTTGTTGACAGAAAAAGCCCGGAGGCTACCCAGAACCTGGGGATGATATGCAGCAGATAGAGATCTGTACGGGGGTAAAAGTGCCACAGTAATCGGTATAACGTAGGCCAGGGACGATGGAGTTTCGGGCTTAACGTTTCGGAGGTGGGGGGAAGTCGCTGCAGTGCTGATGTTTGGATGGCTGGGTGCTAGTCTCAAAGTACGTCAGCGCATGAAAGTCGTTGTATGAAACAGCTGCTGTCCCCAGCTGTCATGCTGAATGTATAGAAGGGGTCCTCCCACTATACAGCTGGAACAACATACCAGACGAAAGTATTCAGGCTTTAGTCATTGTCAATTGGCAGAGAGTAGTCGCCCGATGGTATTTATATTGACAGTACTAGCACGCCGTAATAAGAAAGTATTACACCAGTACTAGAGCTCGTCAAGCGTCGTGTTGATGGGGGTGGAAGGTCGATGTCCGCCTGGCTTATGGTAGTTCGTAGGAATAGCGGTACAGTACAACCATGCAATCGAGTCGAGCAAGAGGCAATTCCACGTCCCGCAGTCCCGGTCCCTTTCTCTTTGCAGGGATGTCAGGGATGTCGACGACTTCCGACCATGCCGCCGCTACTTGAGAAGGCACGACAAAGCCAAATGACAATGTTACAAGACAATCATGATTTTTGCATATAATACTCGAGATTACTGTACCGATCCTATCCCCGTCAAGCATCACCTGGCGTTTCAATGAGTTGCCATACTATCAGCAAATGACTAGTGAGGGAGGGGCTTGGTGGCAAGAGTTGAGGAATGTAATGCAAGGCTACCAAGTCCCATGATAGGACAGACAGAAGCCACCGCGAAGGCTGAGCATTCAATCGCAAGGCAATCTAGTCACAATCTAGTGGAGAGCTTGTCCAGATTCAGACCGAGGACTCGGGGAATCGCATCTTCAACATATGAGTTGAAATTTACCAGAGCGTTGTTTGTCAGGTCTTCCAGAAGGGAATCGTTTCTAGTCTCTTCAACTCCACCACCAAACATCGCATCACTAATAGCCTGCTGCCTCACCTGCCACAACTACCTGCAGATCGCAACAGAAGTACAACTTCTACCAAAAGCACCATCAAAATGGCAACCACAATGGCCAGCCCGGCACAAATAAAATCCATTCTCAAAAAATACCCCTCGCAACCGACCAGCACAGAGCTTACGAACCTCCCCTCAACCCCTTCAGCGCCCTCCTATTCCCGTCCCGATCCAAAAACCTTCGAAGACCGCAATCGCGAAATAGCCCTCTACCACGCCAACCTCCTCCAACAACGGAAAGACATCGAACTCACTATCCTCCTCGCGACAGAGACTCTGATCGACTTTCCCCTCTCCCCTCCCCCACAATACACCTCTTCCTCGCCCTCTCCTTCCGACGCCTCCCAATTTAAAACACTGCTTCAACACTTCACAACAAGCGACTACGATGCTCTTATCGAGGAACGGAACATCAATGAGAAATGTGGGTATGCGCTGTGTCCAAAGAGAAGGGTTAAGGAGGGAGGAGGTGGAGAGTGGAGATTATTGGGTATGGGAGGCAAAGCGAGGGATTTTCGAGTGGTGAGGAAACAGGAGTTAGAAATGTGGTGTCAACAGGGGAATCAGTGTAAGAGGAGAGCTCTGTATGTTAGGGTTCAGCTTGGGGACACGCCGGCTTGGGAGAGGGGAGCGGGTGGATTGCTAGGAAGCAGGATTGATCTTTTGGATGAGCCGAAGACAGATCAAGATACAGTAATGGAAGGCATCCAGAGTCTGAAATTGGATGGGGAGAGGAAGGAAATGGACGGGAGGAATTTGGCATTTGAGAGAGGAGAGAGCGGAATGAGCGCTAGGTCAGGAATTGTCGATGTTAAAATCCTAGAGAGGGATGTGGTGAGAAAAGTTGAGCCGCCTAGTCTGGGGGAGGAGGAGTTACGTGCAAAATTGGAGCATTTGGAACTGGAGGGATACACGTCGAAATTTGGGGAGCAGAGGAAGAAGCTATTGGAGATGGAGAGGAATGGGGATGAGATGGATGAGGATGGGGATGAAGAGGATACGGATTGGAAGTTATAGGATACGTGGTTATCATGAATATACGATGTAAAGGGATATGGGGCATGGGATCTTGGACTTTGGCGTTCATCATTTCAATTTCATGGGAAGGTAAAATTCACGTAGATGTCAGGCTGGCACAGCGGGGTCAGAGAATTGCGAGATGTTCTTCATTTGACTATTGTTATACCCGAACTCAATTTGTCAATGTCACGTACGCAACCTGTGATTACCCAACAATTTCCTTCCCCAAAAATACTCTCACCATTCGGTATAAAGCACTACTGTTAGCATGTCACATTCCATAGGCACGAATCCAATATCGAGCGGCCAATTCGGAAGAAGCCTTCCGTCAAAAATATCCCTTTTTCTTACCCATTGAGCGAATAGCATCTCGAGTCAGAGGTTCACCAGCACAGTCACAGATAGGGAAAATGGCAATCAAGCGTCATCTCCTTGCGGAGAATCAGCGACACCTAGGTGGGAATGATCTCACATTGATCTAGTATGCATAACCATCCAGCCGGAACAGCATCCCGCAAGACGCCGAGAAAGCAACCCAGACCCTTAAAAGTATCCCATCCTTCAATTCGTGAATTTTTTTTGATGTTCGACCGGTACTCTTATGGTAAACTTATGCGCGCGCAGGACGGTCGTTACCGAAGCGGCGTCTGGGCTCGATAGCTTGTTGTTGGGAGACGGCGACGACGCTGACTGGAATGGAATCGAACTGAAAATAATCTGTTAGCATTTTGACAGGCTTTAACCTTCTGGGCCTGAAGGAACGTACACCAAGGCTCTTGAGCAAATCCTTAGTCTCGGAATCAACCTCGAGTTGTCCACCGTTCTCATTCTGGGAGAAATCAAGAGCGGAGACTTCGGGGACGTATTGATCTTTTCTCTCACGCTCCTCTTCTTGGAGCTTGAAGGAGATACCGCGGACGGGACCACGTTGGATACGCTTCATCAAATGGGTGGTGTAACCAGCAATCTATTCAGCCGGCAGTCAGCACATTATTTCATACCGCGGATCCTGGTCCCAACTCGACCGTCCTACCAGGATGCTGACAATTTACTGGGTTTCTTGGGGGTTCGAGGATTTTTCGTACCTTGTTACGGAGACGCTTGGAGGCAATGATGGCAATCTCATCGCAGATTCTCTTGTTGGTCTCAAAATCGAGGGTCAACTTGGGGTAGTATCGCTCAATGATGACCTTGGCGGACTTCTTAACGGTCTTAGTACGAACGCGACCCATGATTGCGGTTTGTGTGGTTGTCGGGGGATGTCGAAGGGCTGAAATTGTCGTTGCGGTCGATGTTAAATCAAACCACATTGTGGGAGGAAACTCGCTTCAGGCAGGGGCTACAGCTAGCGCCAATATGTCATCGGTCATGTGATATCTTTTACATCTGGAAAACTCCATTAATTTAAACGATATTTCTTTTGCTAATCCTACACATCGAATTTCTGGGCTTTACCAAGATGAAAGGATACTTATGCTCGAGCCTTCGGCAAATGGAGCTGGGCGCAGATATTCCTTGATGTATTCAGAGGCGCTGCTACCAATTACAAAGTCACCCATCAACTCGAATGATAGCCCCCGAAATATGGATCACCTATCTCAGTCTCTCTTGTAGGAAGATTTGACATCCAATCGAAAGTAACCACCATACTTGTGGAATGCAGTCTGCGGATGTCGACTTCGACCATTCAGGGGTGTAAGTTCAAGCGAGATAGTGTCAACAATGCTCCCCCACTTTTACACTATTGAGCCTTGCCGCGATACATACTGTACACCCGATCAATTACAGCATCTTAAGCAGCACCAATCTCAGGAGCTTTGTAAACGAGGTCTTTTCTCGACATTCTTCTGACCTTATAGCTTGCCATTTATTCCCGAGGACATTGACAGATCGACGGTATGCCGTGTTATCCAGCTGGTTTTATCTGACATCTGCCGGCGCCGGTTTCTTTAGTTCCGGGAAGCATAGACCAAACCGGACAATTCGGATTCGATTTATCATATAGAGGACCTCTAAGCATCATCCTTTACACGTATATCAATCGAAACTCAGGAGTTATAATTTAGCAGGTACTTTGGGTACTCGAGCTTTTCAATTTCCCATCCTTTGTGCAAACCAACAGGATGACTTCCTTCGCGTAAGCACAACAAGCCTCGTTGCCATTTCCTGTCGAGTAAGAAAATAAATCGAGCACTCTGCTGACATATTCTTCAGAAACACCGCGTTCAACGCCCAAACCTACGCAAATGTCCGCCCAACCTACCCACCCGAGCTCTACCAAAGTGTCCTCGCCTACCATGCCTCCTCTCCATCCTCAAAGCGAAAATCATCTACCCTACTCGACTTGGGTTGCGGGCATGGCCTTGTCTGCCGTGAACTTTCCCCCTACTTCACACATACCATCGGCACCGATCCTTCAGAGCGCATGATAGCACAGGCCAGATCCTCAACTCCTAGCTCTCAGTATCCAACCATTACATACCGTCCTGCATCAGTAGAAGACCTCTCCTCTTTTTCGGACGGAGAGATTGATATGGCTGTAGCGGCTGCCGCGGCTCATTGGTTCGACTTCAGCCGCGCCTGGGGAGAACTGAGTCGTGTTGTTAGATCGGGTGGAACAGTTGCATTTTGGGGATACATTGATAATGTGTTCATCGGACATGCTGCTGCGACAAACGTTTTCGAGAAGTATTTCTTTGGAGAGGAAGAAGACAGCTTGATGCCGTATTTTGAGTTGCCAGGACTAGCTGTTATCAGGGGCATGCTTCGGAGTGTTGTCCCCCCTCTGGAAGACTGGGAGGATGTGAAGAGGGTGGAGTATATACCTGATGTTAGAGGAAAAAAGAGCGGAAAAGGAGAGCTGTTGATATTTGGGAAGCTGAAGCTTCGAGAGATAGGGGAGTATGCGAGGACTACGAGTGCGTATACTACTTGGAAGGCGAAGCATCCTGAGCAGCCATCCTTGAGCCAAGGCGGAACAGGTGATATAATAGATAGGATGCTGGAGGAGATGAAATGCTCTGAGCCGGAGTGGGCTGAGGTAGGTGAGCGGTGGAAAGATATTGAAGTTGATACTGAGTGGGCGACTATGATACTGATGGCGAGAAGGAAGTAAACTCGGGTAAGCTTGGCTTGAATATATAGTTTAGAGACAGATTGCATGTAGCCGTGGACGTAACTAAGATCAGATCTTAACTAAGCTAGTATTATTTAATAAGTGTAATATTCAAGCATACAAGAATAGGTCAACGGTGAGACCTTTGCTTTGTTACTTGACATCAAATCAGCAATTACCACTCCGATAACTAAGTCTAAGTATATGAATAGATGAGAATGCATTGTTGCAAAAGGACCAGTTTGATATATAAACCCATGGATGGGCTATTCTTTCAGGGCCTGGAAATGAAATTCATATCAAAAAGATCCTAGACCTGAGGTACAACAGGGAAATAAATCTCGATTTTTCATTCCACGAGTTTCTGTATTTTAGCAAAAGTGGACCGCGAGTCTGCGCCAGAGGCAAACCGCTTCATCAACCCAGGAAATAGTCTGGGAACCAAAGAGGTTTAACCCAATGAATCGAGTCTGAAGAATTAAATATCATACATTTCTTTTATACATCACACAAATGAGTTTCGTAAAGCTGATATAGTTTCATATGCTCTATAAAACCATGCATGCTCCTCTACCTCTGCTCCCACTTCCATACCGCATTATGCTATCAACCAACCATGCTCCAGTCCCACGACGAGAAGTCACACTTACCCAACTGCTAGTCTGCGGGACCTCATGCTCGTGTGGCACACCTCAACCCTGCTCAGACTAGCGCTTTTGATCTCACGGCTTTTACCTGCTCGCTTTGGACGAGATGCCACATCATCAAAATTTAACTAAGTTCACTTGTGGCTTTCCTTCCTCGAAGAGGTTGGTTCGAAAAAAGCAGCCCTTGGGTTGAGATCCTTTTTAGGACTAGAATGATACCGAGCGTCCTTTTTGTAGTCCCAATTTGAACTTTCTCGCGCTACGTGATTGGGTCGTTCAGAGTTGAATGGAAATGTTTTGGCTATCTTGTTTCCTTCTTTGCCCTCTTTGACGAAGTCGTTCCACTGTTCGTCAAAATTGTCGAACGGCATCGCTGCTTATTGGTATTATCGTTGATGTCTGTATCAAACCTCGGATGAGATTGGGCGTGTTCTCTAAGTATGACCTTTTTTGCTTGAGTCGAGTGTTGGATGATAGACTCCTGTTGAGTCTTGACCAATCGAGAGTAAATCTGAAATACGCAAATAAATCCAGGTTTTATATACTTTTTGGGTACTCAATAATGGTCCCGACTAGATAGCTCGTAGACACATTCACGAAGAATCCGCATCTTATACTCTATCTTCGTCTTTGTTCTCAGTCTGAATTATCGCGAAACGAAAATACTCTAAAGCCAACAAACGACACCGTAAGATGACACAGTGTCTCACGAACTTAGTCCTTCCGTGATTCATATATATGGGTAGATCCGGAACAGAAATTTCAGAGAAACATTTTGCAACGCGCCTTTTTCATGATGCCATGATGGCCGGTACACCCTTCGATGGCTCAGATGTAGGCATTCAAATCTCTGCCATGGCTACAGCGACAGTCTTGCAAATCAGAGTACTCACTAATGCGCAAGGGTTCAGATAGTCCCAAGATGGTTCCAAAAGTATCGGGTGACACATGGCTTCTTAAGTGAGACTCTGGGAAGGTGTTACAACTACAGGTAAAGAATATTCCCACTTTTCCACTAGCTCGAAAATTGTCGTGTTTGAAGCGGTCCGACTGTAGCCGTTGTTCATAAAGAGTCTAAAAGGATAGTATATCTCCTATATCACTAAAGAATCTCTGACGAATCTTCCTGCGATATTGTAGGCTTCTAGCACAGTGTGTGTTATAGCGCAGAAAAATCATGAAGACTGCAGAAGAGATATAATAGCGAGCGCCTTTTCTAAAAGCTCGAAGCTCGCTTCCCAAGCCTTTTAAAGGCGGACCGGCTGTTAGCTCCTAGGCATGAGAATATGAGATTAGAATTGCTTAATGAGCTGAGTCAGGCTGATATCGTCGTTCGATATTTTAGACTACGTGTAAAGTTCTGGCCAAATTCAAGCACAAGTTTCGCACTCGAAGTAAGAGGTGATCGGAAGTTACAGCAAAATAAGCAAGAATTCTTGAAGCTCATCCTTTAATCATTTCATGAAGGTCATGTATACATCCATAAGTATCACAACCCTGACACTGCATTGTCAAGTGCTAAATCCACATTATACGACCCAATATTCATCTTGCATATGCTCAAAGTACTGTCGAAGTTTGCCATAATACTTTAAGCCCGTGACGAGATCCACAAAGCGTGTATTTCTTGCATCGTTCGATCAGGTTGTTTACGGCTTTGAAAAAATAGTCAGAAGTCATGCTACTAAAACGGTACACAATTGAGTAAGAACGTACGCAACAGGCCCTTTGGCCGCCACCGGGGCACAGTGGCGCTCCTTTTGGATTCGCGGTACCACCCGTGCAGGTCCTAGGTGCAAAGTATACTGAACTCTTCTTATCAGAGCACTAAAATCAATGTTAGCTTAAAATAACATTGAAGCTATTGTTAGCTACTAGTGGTAGTACTTACGCAGTAGGTGTGCCCCTGCAGATAATGATAAGTTAGACCATCTTACTCGTCGGTTAATCAACAGAGTTGTGACAGAACATACGTATAACGGGAATCCTTCGCATTCCCCAGTTCCAGCGACGCCTGCAGTGCACCAACCACCCTGCTGCGGGTCTGCGGCAGCTAGCCAGATGAGAGATAGGGTGTAGCTTAAGGTGATAAGCTTCATGATTGGTTGATTGATTGATTGATAAGAGAAGAGATAAGATGTTGTAAGTCTGTCTAAGACGCAGGTGCTGTTGTCAGAGAGAGGGGCGGTAGAGGACCTTTTATAGTCAGCTACTACAGTGAAGGTTCGCAGTCATATTGTTGCAACTTTATCTTCTACCTTGAACTTTAATATACTTCGAGTTAGGTTTTAGTATTATTCTGAGATTACGTTTCTTATGCTTTATCTTGAGCTTGTCCCGTCCCGACGAAGGTTCAGCTAATCATATCATTAATCAGCTCTGCATCCGTGTGTTTTCTTCACACTAAGGCGATGAAACAAGTGTCAATAGTTGCTTTACACAACCTACTAAACAACGAGAGTGAAACTCGAAAACCAAATCCACGTATCGCAAAGGGAAACTACTTTTACGAACCTGGAGTTTAAAGCTTGAGATCTTTCATGCCATAACTTCGAAATGTTGCACTCGTGGCTGAGATAAATAATGCCTTGCCCTGTTTAGTACTCCTAGCAGGTTCTCACCTAGGCTTAAGCCGAGTCTGAACAAACGATTAAGGGTTTGCCCTTGCTGATCCCTGTGTTGAAGACCGGGCAGGGGTCTCTTTAGACTGGCTATCAAGTATACGGAGTACGGAGTAGTACAGTACTACTATCCCCGCCCTGTTTAAAACGTTAAAAGTGATGAAAACTACTCGTGGTTGGGATAAATAAGCCCTTACCCTGTCTTTATAAGCACGAGCCTCGCAAGAACTAGCATCCAATCATTTAACTCATTTTAGTCTGATTATGAGGGAGAACCTGCTAGAACTCCGCAACAGGGTAGGGATTTATTTATCCCAACCACGAGTACTCCTCGTGTAGGTGGGTAGCTTTCTAGGGTTGTCTATCCAATAGACTAGCTGTCTTTCATCCTGAGCAGGCACTGAGCAGGGCTCTAAGTGTCTCTCGAACCTTCTAAGTATGCTTACTATTCCAAAAGATCAGATTTTGGCTCGAGCTCGAGGCTCTACTAAGGCCTTTACCTAATCAGAGCATAGGAAACAGGGCTTCAGCCCATAAAAGCCCAGTTTTAACGTTTAAGCGGGGGCAAGGGGGATAGTATCTCGCTCGGATGTACGGAGTAGATACACTTTGTTGAGTAAGGTTCAATTAATGCGTTCCGAGGTGTGTCAATGGTGAAATTTGTTACACGAGCTTCCTGAACTCGACCTGAATCCTTTATCTCATCGTGTAACACATTGAAACCCCTGACGGAGATGACGAGGCTAAGTCCTGTCACAGTCTTTGTGGTTTAAACACGATATTTTACTCGAAGGCAGTGACACAACTCAGCCCCGATATAGCCGTACACTGGGCGACAATTTAACCGGATTTTGTTCGGAAGAAAAACCCATACCTTGCAGAGTAACTCCAGCAGGCTCTCGCCCACATTTAGACATCTTTATCAAACGATCGGGCGATGGCCCTGTTAAGTCTCCCGACAGGGTGAGGGTTTATAATAATCTTAAACGAGACGCGGTGGCGGCGTTGTCAAGCTATAACTGATGCTCAAGGAGTACTGAGTGAATGTGAATTTGTCACGGGGCGAATTTCGTAAGGAACCGGCCTAGTGAAAGGGTCGGAAGATATGCTCATAGTAAGGGGGTGTCCCTGATCAACTTGTAACTCGTAGTATACATTGGACAGATGACTAAACGCACCTGTCTTCTGGTGGTCATGGACAGCTGAAAGATTGAGCTCTTGGCCTTCGGTTATTCCCCGTGAAAGTGGACACTTTCGGTACGGAAGGGGGTTACAGGTAGGTCTCGTCCACCGTGGTAAATCGCCAGGTAATGTATTCCATAGAACAGTGTCGAAGATGCGAATTTGCCCCCTAAATTTCCTGTACAGATATAGTGCTGGACGAGACCCACCTGGAACCCCCTTCCGTACCTTGCTTCGTTCCAGAGCTCTTCATCTGGACCAATCCATACCCGAGATTGAATGATAATTCCGGAAGACATGGTAATTTTCTATTGCGCGGCAGGTTGCTAATTCGTAGACCCTCGTCTATTTTTGCATAGAAGAAGTTGTATCAAGGGGTGAGTTCGGTGTTGAGAACAGTTCGGTATGTTTCCGTAGACCGACAATTTCAGATTTAGGGCGGAGATACCTTATAAGCCCAGAAATGCAGATCCTCATGCAGTAAGATCGTAGTCTTGAGCGAGGGCATATGCTTACCTCTTAATTGACATGAGGTTGGGCTAGTTGGAGGCAAGATACTACGGTAGTTTTTGTCCTTTGTACAGGGTCACGTGAGAGACCCCGAAGTCGCGTCTCACCAGGATCGACGCGACAAACTCTTGTGCACCTCTGCGAAACCATAGTTGCCAACCGCAACAGATGTTTCAGAAACCTCTGGTTTGCCAAAGGCATAAAGAATCAATCATGTTTTGAATCAATGTGCCGCTTCGAAATTCTAGGTACCATCATTTTGCTTAAGCAGGACCTTCTCGATCGATTTCATCGAGGCGAAAGAGTTCCGTGAGCACCACCAGCTATCATACGAATGTGAAAATGCCTAACGACTCTAGATGCAGATCGTCACAATGCTCCACGAAATACTCCTTTCCCTCTCCGGTCACCACTCCCCTCTCCTCACCGCCGACCACTCATCCTCCTCCTCGATACTCTCCCCTCCAGAGAAAGATCTCCTCTCCTCAATTGCCCATTTGAGCAATCTCCACTGCAAGCTTCTTGCGCATACTGCAACTATTGTAACCTCGCACCCGTCAAGTATCTGCCAGGCCGTAGCAACAGCTATCAAGTCCAACCATCTGGCGAGGTTTCAGCGCAAGATACTGGAAGTCGAAGCAAGTATACTGAAGAATGATGCGGGAATTGTCGGGGCATACAATATTGTGCCCCTGACAGCGATTGTTGGCGAGTTCTCGGCATGGACAAGGAGAATGGAGTGGTTTCTGGACGTGGTGGAATTAATGATGCGGGGTAATGGAGGGAAAAGTTGTAGCGGATCTATGATCATTGATCGATTGTGCGCGGCTATGCAAACTGGCTACTTTGATATCGAAGAAGTGGCTCTAAGTCTAGTGAAAGTCTCAGAGACAGCATGGTTGAAGCAGGTCTCGGCATGGGTGCTGTATGGAAGGCTTCCCAGCTTTGGAAGGGAGGACTTCTTTGTGCAGATGGTTCCCGGGGATGTACAGGTATTTTCAGGCTCATCACATGAAACAATCAACTGATCTCTTATAGGAATATCATAGCAAGCCAGAGCTGTTACCTGCATTTGTCTCTGATTCTACAGCGAAGTCTCTGCTCTTCATTGGCAGATCTTTGAATCACATCCGAATGAAAGGAGTATCTAATGCAAAATCATCAGAGCTAGATCTACTATCATCACATTTGCGGCAGCTTTCAACGCTCAATTTCCCCATTAACAGCGCCAACTTTTCCAGGGTCATTACATCGATTCGGATCTCGTTGTCACAGACCACATTACAGAAGCTCCTGCCATTGAGCAAAGTTGTTGAGATTTTATCATTGCTCCGAGAGTTCTTCTTACTCGGGCGTGGCGAGTTTGCCATCGCCATAATTACAGAGGCAGATGACAAAATCAGGTCCCGATGGAGACGATCTGATAATCTGGGGTTTGATAAGCGTGATGGCCTAGGTAACATTGTCGTGAAAGATGGCGAGGTCCAAGCCGTTCTGTCTCGGACATGGGCGGCTATGGGATCTCTCAAGGGCCAGTACGAGGATGAGCAAGATGATGATGAATTACTCGAACTTGCTAGAGACCTGATTCAGCTATCAATTACGAAGTCAAGCTCTTTGACACCATCTAAAAGACCGAAAGTAGCTTCTGACATTGACTCGACGCCTTTTAGGAATCTCCTCCTATCTGTGCCAGTAGCACTTTCTCTCCATATCCCTTCGCCTTTGGATCTCTTCCTGACACCGGCGGATGTCCAGATTTACTCGAGTGTCAATGGATATCTCCTATCTATACACAGAGCACATCTACGTCTGACAGATCTCTGGAAAATTACGCCTCTACGTCGAGATCATCCAGCTCCATCGGGTCCTCATGGTAGTTCGACTGCTGGTCGCATCAAAGTACAGACAATGCGAAGCCGTGGCAAAGAACGGTCTCAAGCTATGCGTCGCGTGTGGGCAACAAGCAGTGCAGCAGTCTTCTTCCTGGGTGAGACCGAAGCATACCTCCAGGGCGAAGTTGTAAAAGGCACATGGGATGGTTTCAAGAGCTGGCTAGCAAGCGAACCATCACGACCCAACACAGCGAAAAGCTCGACAGAAGAAGATGATGATATTTGGTTACAAGCAGCGCGTGAACCGAACCCACAGTCAACGAGCAATTATAAGCATGACCCACAGACACTTGCGGATACCCATAGGAGGTATCTAACTGCATTGACTGCAGGTCTTCTCTTGACAAATGCCTCTTTCACAGACCCACTTTATCACCTGCTCCAACAGATTGACCACCTCGTAGCTCTCGTATATCGAGTTCACTCAATCTGGCAATCACTGGACTTAGAAGCCGATGAAGGCGTCGTCGATGCATTCTCGGACTTCCATAAAGAGGAAGGCGATATTAAAGCGCAACTCGTCACCATCGCTAATCGCGTCAAAAATGGAATTGAAAAATTGGTGAAGAATCTGCGAGATATTGATCACGATAAGGAAGGCTGGGATAGTGGATTTTCAGAGATTACGCTCGGTGAAGATGGTGCATACATTCCAGCGAAGGTTGGAAGGGTGGACAGGCTGTTGATGAAGCTAGATTTTGGCGGATGGTTTGATGTTGGGAAGAAGGACGCGGAAGATCTGGGCTTCGGTAATGATAGTGATTATGAGATATGACACAGGATGCAGTGCTTATGATGATACCCTAGCGTTCGGAATGAGAAGGCGATGCAGAATCTTCACGTTTGATCCTGTCAATTTGTGGTCTGGGAATAGCATCATGATGCAAAAAAGTTGCATTCTGAGGATCAAAAATAATAATGTATCTCGCCATGCAAAGCAGAGACAAAGTCCATGAGGACTCATCAAGCCGTCTTAGGACCACGGTCATCAATCAGACTTTCTGACCCATCCTCCAGCGTCATTAGCCCATCATAGCTTCGGTCCTTGCCCAGAATGTTCAACACCTCTTTGACAATCTGCTCGTACGTCATATTCGACTTGTACTGTTTGGATCTGCATCTCATGCAGTGCGTGGAAAGGAAGTGATCCTGGATGTAGACTTTAACACAGTATAGACACAAGACTCTTTGGTTCTGATAAGCAATTGTTAGGCCGCGATAAAGGGGCTTTCTGTGTACCTGGGATCAAATTTTGGCCAGAATTAGATTTCAGTCTAGGTTCCTCGCTCGTTTGGGCTTTGGCTTGAAGATATTTTGAAATGAACTAGGGGCCTTGATGCTGGTTGGGGTGGTGTCTAGGCTCGGTCTTGGATTGGAAAATGCGAGAGTCGACGTTCTAATTCTGTTTCCTAGAGATGGGCTTTCAGGACTGACATGGCAGCTTTAATAGAGAAGATGGCGTGGATTGCAATATTGTGTCCTCGAGGTTTACAGAGATCCCGAGTTATCTGAAGAGTCATAGGAAGTCTTTCGTGGTCCACCCAATCTCTGCCGGCAGAAGCAATTGTGACTTCTCTGTCGTGGCACCTGATGAATAGTGATGAGAAGATAGGAAGTCTTGTGGCTTATCGAAGTAAGTTTCAAACGTCGTCACTCTTGGAAATGACGTCCATGAGGGCAGAGATGAGGTCCAAACTGCGTTCTATGTTTGTTCATTTCATCCCCCAATAGTATTTCATCACATCGAACCTCAAAACGACTCCACTACAACGTCTCCACACATCCAACAGCCCTCCTCCCTTCCACAAGATATACCCTCATCTCACGTCGTTTGATATTCTTCCCTCAGCACAAACCCTTTCGAAAGCTCTATCTGACGCACCACCACTTGACTCCCTCGCGGCGCGTTGAAGAACTTCAACGCAGCTTCCGTTTCCAAGCTCAGCTTCGCACACGACGTGATATCTTCTTTCAGGTTTGATTTCGTCTCCATTCGGCATGGAGGACAGAATGATGTGCCTTTGCCGGCGACGCCGGAGCAGGTGGTACAACTGGTAGACCTGTGTGATGGGTCAGCGGGTTCAAATGGAAGGGAGATAGAGGATGAGGACATTGTGTAAGCTGTTTATGGTCTTCTGATGAGGTAGTGAGTTACTGCTGGATTGACGGTTGCTCGGTTAGAGTGGGTGAGTATTGAGTCGCGAAGACATATCGATGTTGAGACCAGGTTATCAAGACCATATACCTCGAGCACTTCAGCCAGTCCGAAACTTTCGAAAACGCAGAATCATCGAATCCTATCGAATAATCTCTCTCGTGGAGGAAGCTCATGGTAATTTGATCTGTCTCATCTTCTGTAAAACAGGCTCCTGGAAGGTCAACGATCACCACACGAGACATTCTTAAACCAGGATTCAGGAGCACGAAAAGGATACTGGCTTTGGCGTCGATTTTGATTAATTTCACTGCCAAAACAATGCAAAATCAATGGGCTGCAGGACATGTTGATCGCGATCGGACATCTGTACCTTTGCTGACACTACGGAATTGGTTCTCGCTTACGAAATCAAACCAGTACCTTACTTGGTCAGGCTTCACGACAATATCGGCTGCTAGAAACCTGGTTAACTCTCACCTTCGTCAAGTGCAAATCAAGTGCATGCTCTAAGATATTGACATCCAATCATTTGGAACATTACATCCCTTCCTAGGACGGCTTAATGATATATCTCGAACATTCGTCGCTTAGCTGCAGGTCAGACGTCTTCAATTTCTCCGTAGCACGATCAAAGCAGAGGATCTTGACAGGAGCAGCATACAATGTCCCTGATAATAATCATAGTACATTCTACATCACGATGCAAGATTCTTAGGCTATAATAGCTATCCTTTTCCCCTAAGAGCATCATTCAAAACCCGTCAAAGTCTTGTTATTGCGACAATGGAGGATAGTGCTGTGTAGTCCCGATGAAGATGATCATCCTCACATCATGACTCTCTTGACTGAATGCTCTGGAAGATGATAGAGCTATAATTTTCCAGGAGAATCTTGCTGTGTATCAGTTATATGGTTAATGGCCTTGGAAGTCGCCTTTCGTAGACTAGACCAGTCCAGACCTACATGGGGAATAAATGTCACAAATGGTGACTTCTGTGCTATGCTTGTCTTTTGGTAGACTTTTACTTGACTCAGGTACATTTGCGTGGACCCAAAGGTTGAAAAGATGACAGGAAATTTCGGATCTAACGCCAAGTCGAATTGTTCATACTGAGAATGGCTTACTGCGAGTACAACACGGTTAGTTTATTATACCCCGAACTATCAAATTCACCTGTGAGTTGGAGGACTTTCAGCCACACTGTTTATTTTATAGTTCCGTTATCCACATATATGTAGCCAGATACACAGAGAAAGAATACTTTCGTCATACACAAAGTAACCTTCGCACCCGACTAACAATCATCCATACAGCAATTCTCCAAAATCCAACTCCTCACCCCTAAGCTCTAGAAACCTACCTCCCCAATATCCCATCCCTTCCCTTCCAACCCATCCTTCTTCACCCTCTCTCCTCCCCACCCCCCACCCCACCATCTAAACCAGCTGACTCAACCCTACCAGCGCCGGAATACCACAAAGCGGCGCGACCGGCTCCATAATTCCCGCTCTCAAATAGCACCACCCGAAATAAACCTGGGCAACACAATAAAAGCTCGCAAAAGCCTTATCATAGATATCCACGATCCCGAACTGTGCCCATTTGACACAGAAGATCGCTATTACTCACCAAAACAAAAGCAGAATCAGCGCTCAACAATCCCTTTGCTATTGATGAGATGTAGAGACAAAATATTATCACGTGATATATCAGGAGGTCAAAACTCGAGATCTCTCCCTCCCTCAATCCTTCTGCTCCAGTGCGATTTGAAGGAAGGGGAGAGTGAAGTGAGGTAGGTATAGAAGGATGTGAAGGAGAAACAGAATTACATACAAAAAATCACAAACCCCTGATTGACCTCCAACCACCCGATCCTCGCCGAAATCGCGGCGTTCTTATCCTCCCCATTCCCCTTGCCATCTGCACCCGCACCTAGTTCCTTGAGTGCTGGAAACACGAGATCGTAGCCCATCTTCGTGTGCCCGAGCGCGGTTGTTGAACTTGCGAAGGCGGCGAGGTAGAGGAGGGTCTTTGAGAGCGTGGAGACGGGGAGAGAAGACATGGTGGAATGTGGTGCGAATGGGTTGTTACACAGAGGTGTTGGTTAGGCGTTTGGGGGTGCTGAGGATAAGATGAGGGTTGTGCTTTGAGTTTTTCTTGAGTATTTTTTTCACCCAGGAATTTTGGATAAGACTTCAAACCCGTCGTCGACGTTGACGTTTTAAAGGAGAGTAGACTGCTTATGCACGATATCTGGGAAGGACGTCGTTGAGATGGTTTGAAGCAGAATATATGTTAGATCTTGGCGAGTTGCTTCTCATTTGTGGATAAGCGTCAAGCGAGGAAAGCGGGGATATAATTTACCTACCCAGGCCAAGTACTTCAGCTCAGATCCATCTGTACGGACTCAATTTCTATCTCCACGTGGAAAGAGGAACGCCAATCCGGGGTAAAATGTAGGTGTGTTAACGTGAGCACGGCGAGATGCAAATTTACATTTCAAATTCAATTCCTGACTATCCATTACATTTCCACGTCTCCATTTCGCTAGTCCTAATCTTTTACTCGATTCATCAGAGGAGACAGATACAGATCCTACCTACGGTATCTATCGTTGAGCTAGCTACCATCTGGCACTCATTTCCAAAATCCTCCCCTTCTTACAAAGTCGACCCTACACTTTTGGAAGCTAAACAATAAATTTTGAGCGCTCCAGGCTAAACCAAACCATTTAATCGCCCATGAAACAAAATCATGCCATGCCAAACCAAACCAGATCAGTCACGCCTGCCCATCCATTTCCAGTCCCAGGCCCATTTTCAATCACAGGCCTTTCCCAGCCCCTGAAAGCAAAATACCATCGCTAATTACCAGCCCTCTCGTATTCACCAACCCAATAACTAGTCCGACAAACGCCTCGCTTGCTCAACCAACCCTCATGATCGTCCCGTCCTCAAGGCAGAAAAAGCAGATGTGACGCCAGTTAATAACACCATCGCCATATTTCAGGCTCTCCATTCCACTCACAACCACGATAGCTCAGCACATTCATTCCAAACATCAATCAAATTGCCACCTCAAGAAGACCACGTCGAATTCGAATTCGCAAGAGGAATACTCCATGCCGCTTGGATATAATTCGGGTTCGTCCTTGGGTCCTGCGATCCCCACGTCTCAGCCGAGGTCTCCTGCGCGAAGTTGTCAAATCCAGTATTCATACGAATAGATTCCTGGTCACCGATCCACTTCTCGTACTGTGCATCAGTGTATGGCTGTTGCAGATTAGGCGGGGCCATAACGTGCTGTGCTACGGAAGGGTAGCCACCGACGTGCTGTGGTTGTGACTGGCCAGGGTGTTGAAATTGCTGGACATTGGCGTAGGGAGAGTTGGTACTTGGAGTAGTTTCGCCGTTGCTAGGACTCATGAGACTGGGTGCAGTGGAAGACTGATTTGGTGACTGTTGGTAGGATGGCATGCCGTATGGAGATGGGCCGTAGGAAGCAGGACCGTAGTTATATTTTGGTCGCTCATCTACCTCGACTGGCGGACTTGTTGCATTGATAGGTGCCCATGATGTGGCTCCATTTTGTCGCTGGGGAGGAGCGCCCTCAATGCCTTGCATAGGCTCCCCGTTGCTTCCAGGCCCCACGATTTCATTCGTGCTTGCTCGTGAACGCGATTGGTCAAGAGCGTCCGAAGCATCAGAACCCATGGTTTGGTCTGCATCCTTCAGCTCGCCAAATTCCTTCAGAATGCGTTCGTACCTCTTGTACTCCTCCAAGCCACCCCCATCAAAAGGGGGCTTCTGTTTAAAACGACCATAAAAATTTGCCAGAACTTGGTGGAAGTAATTTTTCATCCTTAGAAGTGTCTTCAGGTAACCTCTAACCATCTTCAACCGAGGCGTCATATCACTAAGCATCTTTTTTGTCAGACCTGCAAGACCTGCTTCGTCATCTGCTGCATCCAAACCGGCTTCAGGCACCAAGTGATAGGCCATATCCATCTGTGGGAAGTGGGCGGCATAGAGATAGACAAAAGCTGCCTGGTAAATGGCAAAGCCAATCAGAGGTGATTCTGGCAATGCATTGTCTTCCTGGCAAGTTTTGACGATATCAATAATGTCGCGAGCAGCTTTCATGATTCCTTCGGCACTTTCTTCCCAGAACCCATGAGGAATCCGGTACTTGTCTTCTGGGAATGAAGGCTCGTCCAAGGGTCCGATTGGCTTTTCACATCGAATTGGAATGAAGGGGATGTATTCTCGGTGCAACATGATGAGGCAAAGAGAATACAGGGTATGAAGGGAGGCGTAAGTAGTTGCATTACGTTTCTCGATGTGAGCTGAAAGATTTGCTTCTGTGTATGTGAGATTCGAAGGCAAAGCACCACGGAAATCTTTCAACTGTTGACGTAGTTGGTAGAATTTGGTTCTTTCGTCCCAAGGAGGTCGTTTCTCAGCTCTCCTACCTCCAGCGTAGCTGTATTCAGACAGACGTCCAAAGATGTCGACCAATCGAACGTAACGACTGAGGACTCCATCATCATTGATACTGGACTCGTACTCAGAAGAGCTATCTTCAAGCCACTCCGAGTTCAGAAATCCAGTCTTGACATTTCGAACGAAGAGGAATTGGTCATCTGAGCAAGGAAGTTGAACGCGGAGCTTGTCTACGCTCATCATTGTTGGTCGATATTTTCCAGCTGCCAGCATGCGGTCCATAATGAAGCAACTCCAGACAGTTCGCCTCCGCACTTCTTTCTCAATGGCATCTTCCCGCTTAGAAGGGTTTCCAGTTTCTGGTTCGGAACCATTTGCTGCCTGTTGGTCAGGGTCATCCTCGTATGCCAATCCCATGGGAAATGCGAGTCTGATTGCAAGCCCAACGTAGAGCCAAGCACTCAGACCTCGGGTTTGGCCCCATTCGTACAGACCAAGCATTAGCAATGCTTGAATATTTTCTAGTGATGGGTTTGTGAGGTTCCGGATTGTTGGTCCGAATGCAGCTGCCAGGAGGCTAGCATAATGCTCACTTACGGCAAGTGGATCTTCGCCGTTTGGCGAGAAATGAGCAACTAAACCAGGGTGGAATCGTGCAGTAAGTGCCAATACACCAAGCAGCAAAACTCTCCCATCCTCCAAGTCAGCTGTCGTTATTGAGGGGTCCCTAGGGTAAGCGGCCTGGCGCATTCGGTTTCGAAAAGTAGGAGGGTGGAGGAAAGGCATCTCGGTGGAGAAGTGTAATTTGAAAATCTCATAGAGTTCGTCCCAAACCTTTTTCGTAAGAATTGTTGAGTCCAGAACATCTTCGACACTGCGATTGCTGTTCCTTCGTCCAGTATCCTCGACTTTTCTGACTCGTTTCTTACTCTCCCCTACTTCTCCTTCCTGTTTTATACTTGTCGGCAACTCGACTCGTCTGGGAGCTGGTGCAGCTCCTGCTATGGGATATGTACAGTCTCGATTGCTTGAAGCACAAGCCTTGCATGTTGAGTTGACACCATTGTTTACACCTGAAGGGCAATTAGCATTCCTACTACAGCAACTCATTGGCCTCTTCCACTCATGGTCGAGGCAGATGTACTGCGTGAAGCTCCTCCACTCAACTAATGTCCATATATTGATCACCATATGGTCTCTCGAGATGGCTATAGAATACGCCTAACTTACATTTGACCTTACTCCTCCTACATCGAGCGCAAGCAATCGAACTTCTCACCATCTTCTGAGGTTTCTTATCCTCCTGCCCTCCTCTCATGACTCCACTGCTTCCATTATCTGCGCCCTGTATGCCCGGGCTCGGATCCCCGGTCGAAGCAATGCTTGCGCACTGTTGAGAAGGCGAGGCTATGTCAAGGTAAGGTTGCTGATCTGGGTTTGAGAAAGCTTCTGCGTGAGTGCGCTTTGGAGTAGAGGAAGGCGATGCACCTGGGATAGAGTCTTCATGTGGTGCGGAGCTGGGCGACAAGATCGCAGCCAGGGAAAATTGCGGGGAGGGAATCGTGGCGGTTTAGGGTCCTTTTGAGACCCGCGGACTGAGAGAGAGGGATATCTAGCAGACTGCTTGCTTGCTTGCTTGCTCTTTGCTTCTTGGGTGCGCGCGGAGAGAAAGTTGCCTATGAAAGAAGGATAGTCGCGGAGGGTTGCTGCAGCTTGGTGATGGTTATTCTGGGTTTCTTGCCAGCTCGTCTGCCACAGCGCGGTGAAGGACAGGATGAGCTTTGATTGTGTCACTTTCGGGATCGTAATACGTCAGGTGCTTCGCCGAAGTCAAGGCCTCCTCCAATTGTGATGCGCCGCTGTGTTTCTCCAAGGGTAGCGCAAACAGCAATTGGACGGCTGTTTGATTGTTTGGAGGTACAAAGTGACCTGTGGTTTGAAGGGGATTGGGAAAATGTTCGAGGTTAAGGAGGTTGGTGGATGTTTGTTCGGCGTGCAGAAAGTAGGTCGGTAAGCGGTCGCGATAATATTAGTTGTAGATAGATGCGCACAAGCTGGAGGCCGTAACTCCACACTTTGATGGGATCGTAGTGGGGAGAGATTGAATAGAAGGGGGAGTTTTGGATGGGGATAGGACCGAAACTTTTCAGGGACGATATTAAGGTTACCGAAGAAGTGCAACAAATACCTACAGACAGACCATGAATGGGACAACGAGGTTGAGGTCGAGGTTGAAGTTGAAGTCGGAGATGAAGTCAAGTCAGTCAGTCAGTCGTGAGAGCGGGCCTGTGCTGAGGGAAAGGGAAAGGAAGGGCTGGGCTGCGCCGGAATGGTCGCACAGGCTGCGGCACGGTCTCCCAGAGGGAGGGAGATGAACATTGGCAGGGCATCTAATAGGCTATAGCGGGCTGACAGGGCAGGAGCAGGGCAGGAGCAGGGCAGCTTCATCTCGCACTAAAATGGGAACCATCCGCTTCCGAGTCTTTGTAATATCTATCTATTCATCCCCCATCTCTACGACTCGTGCTGATGTGCTGACGTGCTGATGTGCTGACGAGGATCGACTATGAATACATCCCTCAAGTACATAAGTCCTACCATTCTGAACTCCCTGATCTGATAGCATTTGGTTCACATTGCCTTCTTCGCATAAAGCCATCTATTGGTTTCCCTGTTTCGTTTCCGTGCTTCTACAACCATATGTCCGCTCATTGCCAGCTCTTTAAAGTAAAACCAGACAGACCGTCGGCAGCGAGGGGAATTCGGTTCAGGCCTCCGAAGATCGTCTCCGACTAGGTACTGCTGATAGGTGGGACAAGTATCTCGGAGTAGGTACCTACTAAGCACATTCCTTCCCCTCACCAGAAGGTACCCCTGGATACCCGACTTTCTAGGTGTTCAATTCCCACATGATTCAATGGTCAAGACTCTCGGCAGCTCTTGTTTGCGAGTCGAGTTGAGGCGCTACATCCATCGGATAGGGGATTTCACTTCCCTTTTCTCCTTCTGAGACAGCGAAAGCAAGGAAGTCGCCTAAGAAGCCTCCATTTACGACTCCCATGACGGTAGTGGTCTAAGGCTAGGATAGGCTTCGGAGACATTCTACTTTTGTCGAGAGGACCTCTTCAATACCCTCATGCTCATGTCAACATTGTAAAGTAGGCACTCGGTGTCCCGGCCTCGGGCTCTTCGAGCTCATCCGGTTTTCTTTTATCCGGCTGGTGCGGTTACGGCTAATTCGGAAGGGAAATTGGAGGGACCTAGAGCTGATGAAGAGGGGCCGATGGATGCCACCTTCGGCCGATCTTCGAGTGAACTTGATCTCTTCCAGAGGGAAGTATCACGACCGGGGGGAACACATCTCCTCTCTAGAGATTTGAGCTTCTTGATTAAATCTCTTTAGGAAGTTCTGCAAGTCTCTAGAGCATCAGGGCATCTGTTGACTATTAAGTCATCAAAAGATGTGTAGGATAAAATCAAAGGTACTTTCCTGCCTTAGTATCTTAATATCCAACCCCTAGCATCAGTCCGAGGCATTGAGCTCTAGATACAGTCTAGGTAACTCCACAACTAATCATCTCAATACGCACATAAAGTATTACATATCTACATAGACACAAGCATGACATGCGTAATCATCTAAAACCAAAGAATATCGTACCACAGAAAAGACGCCGAACTTGCTTACACCGAACCGTGCCTTGAACGGGCCTACTGCATTTTACATCACACGAGCGTGATGCGAAGAACCAACACCCAGCGAATAAAAGGAAAATGTATTTTCTTTGCCTTCTAATTATCTGGTAAAAAGAGACCATCTTTTTTTACGATGAATGAAAGAGAATATCTGATACCATTTCCCCGCTTTCCACTACATGAAATCCTTGTACTTTCGTACAATAAATACTCTGATTCTTTGATTCGACTTTGAACACTACATTCTTGCATCAAAGAAATCTCATGTGGAATTTTGAGAAGAAGCAGTGAGACAAAAATATACTTATATGCTAGAGACATCGCTCCTATATAACTACAATCTCGTAAATCCTCTGCCATTGCGAAAGTCAAAACAAAGTTGAAATGTTACCTATAATTAGGTCCCGATGATTACAAGTCTTCGAGCATATCATGTATAAGTATCCCGGGAGCCGAGCCGGATGTCCCGGACGAATTTGACTCGCTACCTCAATATCCACAATCCCGACGTCCTCCCGTCTGACGATGTACCTACCTTGAATAATGTTTCATCCCACCCCGTTCATGAGGCACGTCAGAATTCCGGAAACCTTAGAGAATTATCTTTCTTTAAGAGACCGAGTATCGACAGCAGAAATTGCAGCAGGTGGACTTTCTGAATAGGTTCCGGTCTCATCCAGTGAACCACTTTGAGCTGAGGCGCGCGACGGGAACCTAACTACAAAATCCTCTACCTGAGCAACTAGCACAGGAATTGCATGCATGACTTACACTGCTCTTACAGCGCGTTACGAAATCCCTAGGCTTACTAAGTATCTCCTTCTGTTTACTGAAAATAGCTGCTTCACCTGCCTTCTTTTATCTAAAGTGTGTCTGTAGAACAAGAAACCGACTTCCGATCTCAATCGCCTGTATATCTTCATTGTCTCGTAGCGAAGGGTTCTTGGCTTCTAACGCTATAGAGAATGGGTATGATAACTCATACGAAAAGTCACATTCGTCGTTCTCGTGACAGATGGAGGTAAAAAGCTTGACTAGCTATTATATCTTAACGCCACTGACTTGGCCAGAGAGGTCAAATTTACCGTTTTCTAGGTTACTAAGTATTTTACAGTCGCCCTTTAATAGAAGCCAATTACGAGATACTCAGATACTTCGATTTTAGATCAACGACTAGTAAGAAGATTATCCCTTCATTGGTATACGGATCACTAGAGGTACGATTTCGAATATAGCGCGAAAGATTATCTAGTAGTACTAGATGAACTATGAATCGAGAGAAACATATCCGCTATTTTGCAGCTAATTTTGGATATAATGATAGGCTTACGGCTTTCCACCATGACCTTCTCTTACTTTAGCTTCGTCACGGCTCGGGACTAGTGAAGAGACCGTGACGGATACCGGGCTTGAAGAGGTTTGCTTACAACGTACGCCTAATTACAGTATATCTTAATCCGAATAGCCTCAGGCTGCGAGATTAAGAGAATAGATCAAGTCAAGGACGGTAAGCCTCTTCTCAAAGCAGTCTATCTGGAGGATATTGCGACTGGTGCTGTAGCTACGAGGACAAGTTGAGCTATCATGTAGTAGCAAAGGTAGAAAGAACAGGAAATTAGTGGACTAGAAGGAAAACATTCTACTCTACTGTTTTGTGCAGCTTTCTAATAGCTTCCAAAGCGAATAACATAGTATCAAAATGATTTTAACTAAAGAGCGTGCTTACGTTATATATCGGGTATAATATATTGTTGACTATAAGGTTGGAGGCTGACTTGGGTAAGCCTGAGTTCATCTTCGGAATAGGGTATGACAAAGGATGAAATATCAAGGCTGCTATAGTAGTTGCTAGATAGAAGAGGATAGAAAAATAATAAAGGTGAGTTTTCTGTAATCTATAAATATCTGATCGTGATATTTTTATTATAACTATTCTAGATAGAGTAATATCCTAAAGATAGATAATTTTAAGGGATCTCTTGTTATTAGTTATATAAGCAATAAGTAGAATAGTGATATGATTCTTCTGTACGATCTCTAGGGTTAGTATCATTGACAGTCGAAATTGATTAGCAAGTTTAGTATTTTTTGTTAGGGCTTTATCTGAAGACGCAGAAGTTTCTCTCTCTTTTCCTCAACGAAATGATAACACAACACAACAACACAATAACCATCAAACCGCCACTTACCTTGTGGACCGACACAATCTGTGACCTACGACTTGATGGGACGATATTGCGTTCTTTCTATTAACTACATTCCAAACCTGTCTATCACGCGCTGCGTGTTGACTCCCCTCTATTTATGCATTGCGTGATGGATAAAATAACAAACATGAATTTCAACGAAGAAAAAGGACTTGATCCTCAGATCAAGTCAAATGAACCAGCTGAGCGTGGAGTTCTCGTACTGGGCTTGCCATCGAGAGAATCTACAATTGCAGCATTCACTGGTCAGGTCAAGGCCATTGCCGACGCGTTTCGAGTCGCTCCAAAGCTAATGACTTTCCAGAAGTTCCCCAAGCTACCAATAGAGTTACGAACCATGATCTGGGACATCCTTTGCAGGCAAATCCGACTCATGCAAGTTAATCAACGCTCTCACTCGTCTTACGACGTGCATAGCTAGGCCATGACCACCGAAAGAGACCATGGCATGATTGAATTTACCCGCAAGTCGCGTGCTCCACCTTTGGTCTTTCAGATTTGCCAGGAGTCCAGAGCTAAGGCTCTTCATGTATACACCTTGTTTCAGACTACTGGCCTATCTTGTTACATCAGCCAAAGTAGTGATATCATTTATGTTGGAGGTAAGGACGCATGCATTCGAACACTGGCTAGCTCTGCCTCCATGAACTTCCACGTTACTCGCATGGCAATTGATCTCGAACTTCCGCAGTCAAGAAGATGCCTGCACGATGACATGAGAGATTCATCAAGTTTCCATCGGGTTGATAACGGCATTCTACCGCTGCAGCTACTCCATGGTGTCAGAGCAATTGCGCACGAATGGTCTGGCTTCCCCGGACTGCTGGAGGTCACATTCCTCGTCGGAACGAATAACTTTCAAAGGGCAACTCTCTACATTGAACCAGTTGACGCGACGGTAGGTTTGATTGAAACTACGAGTGCTGATTTTACCGCGAAGCAGTTATGGACCAAGACTCGCTTTGATATCGAGCTTGAACGCATCAAGGAAGGCGGCACGATCACTGGCCTCAAGAATCCTACGCAGTTGAACGCGAATACAGTGGAAGGTGGCGGTTTGGAGGCTTCTAAGAGTCGCAATCGCTGGACTGTGGGCAATATGCCAACGTGCAAGTATATGAAGCTGCACCGTAGGGCAGCCTGGATCAACCCCGATTTTTTCTCGACATACTATGCCTAAAGCTGAAATTCTACCCACGAGAAGAAGGAGACAATTACGAGACGGCATCAAATTGAGCAAGCTAAGGCTTGGTCCATTATCCAGGAAGATCTTCTTGGAACGTTGTTCCATGATGATACCAAGGTCAACGTTGGCTAGCTTCAGAGGTTTGTTCGTCGAAACTGGTTCAAAGGAAACAGCGCCTGCTTGTGAGAAAGGCAAATTCATGGTCTGTAAATCTGGGCAAGGAAATCCAAGTTATTATCCGCGGAGGGGGGTGTTTTTTCTCCAAATCGTATATATATATATATATATATACTAATGGTGCACCTAGCTGCTAACATAAGTATCAAAGGACCGGTAGCAACACTGTTTGCACAGCTATATATGACGATGAATTTAGGCCAAACGAGACGAGCAAAGAGTTTGCGTTCGCTGATAGACCAGAAGAACGGTAATCAAAATCGAACAAGTACTGAGTTCTATGACAAGGACGATACACGCAAACTCTGGGTCTGGATAAACCAGATAGATACAGCCGTCGGATTGAGAAAGTCCTGTATTCATGTCAAACTATAAATTTGTTCAGATTGTAGCGGGTTATCGAAAATATCAAGGTTTGGTCCGGCAGAATGCACTTTCGAAGCTGACATGAGCTGAGCAGGTCGTTCCCAGAAAAGGTATCAAACTGCCCATATACGCCATAGTTCGAAATGTAAGATGACTCTCGAGGCGCCTATATGTTATAGACATTCGACAAATATAACAATTGAGAAGACGGAATGTGCTTGGAAGATCCAGCATGCTACAGGGAAACTGTGCAGTGTTGTTTCGTTGATTCAACGCGACAAATATTTGGGCAGGCATCGCATCCGAGATATATGCTCCTTGAACATGCGGAGTAAAATGTAATGATAGCTGTTTCATTCTGCTCCGAAAATGTTTGGATGACATGCCACATACTATTCTATAAGAGGGGGATTATCGCAAGTTTGAAGGGACAAGAGACGGACAAGGGTAGCAGGTTGTTTCGAGTCTATAGTAATGTTTATATATCTGAAAACGTTTTGTCACATAAAAACTCCTCATCCATAAAAAATGAGAAATAGAAGTGCATGCTACACAGAGCTGATTTGGTGTATTCAGATATGAGGTTTCGGTTATAAAAATTTCTTCGCCTGCGCCGCCTCTGCTTTACAACCAACCACTTTCCAGTACACAGATACTTAATACCAAGAATATCTTTACATATTCCAAACACGAACCGACCAGGCTTTTAACAACGCAGAGATATTACACGCGAAAACTAGGATGAAGGACTATCCAAAGGTGACCGCCACTCAGAAGATTACGAGAATCGAGAACGATAGCGCGGGATTCTACACATTACCGTTGCCAATTAAGATTACCTAATAGTAGTGTCGCCTTTCAAAGGAATGTTGTGTTTTATTCGCATCTAAGCCAAATTCGCAGCAGTGTATCTAAATAATTTTCTGAATCGACCTTCTTCTTCAGCGCCCCGAGTCTCTCAAAGTTCCCCTTGCCGGAAAAGTCCTCGAAACTGAGCCCTGCCTTGAAAATAGCAACATAATTTGCCTTTACCAAAACTGTTGCTGTAAGTCCAAGTGTATTTGTTCCGTCCATTGTCTCGCCTGTTCAGCCATGCTTGGGTCCAGAACTGGCGAGAGCATATGAATGAAGACACTAGGTTCTCTAAGTCGGTATGAAGAATCTTGATGAGGTTTGATAGGCTCCCCACTAACCAAGAAAGAAGCAAGAAGGTGGCAAAAGTTCAACCCGTCCGCAATATGCTCTGCAGCAGATCAAAATGTATTCACGGCAGCAGGTATCATCTTGCTGAGGAAGAATGATCGGGAATGACTGTGAGATTGGGGGGGGAAGCATTGGAGCCATCGAATTAGTAGTGCATTGAGGAGCCCAAATGAGCTCTTGAACAATGGCAATGTACACCAGACGAGGTAAGATTCTGGCAGCCCCGAGTGTCTGGAACCTATCGTAACATTCCGCAGATCATGATTGGATGATCTTCAGTCTCTTATTATTCCCTTATAGATTTCGCATAATAGACAACAATCTTCGGGCTATTTGTAAAGCGTTCCCAGGGTGGTCAAATTTGTCCGACACCGAATGTATCTATCACTCCAATGAAGTACTGCCCATATCTACTCTTCCTACTCATCTGTTGAACTTTGTTTTTCTTAGACGATTCAGCCTACATTAGGTAAAGTATGATAATCCGACAGATCCAGCTCTAGTAACCCGAGGCTGACGCTGATGTTTATCGCATAGACGAGATCAACTGTGAATACTCAGGCCGAGGTAAGATACAATACAAGGAAGTGTCCGTCTTGCAGAAGAGGCGGCATCTAGACCCTCTTAAATTGGCCTACAGACGGGAGCAAACGGGACTTGTCCAAAGGCAATATGAATTATCGACCTAAGTCAGTCGGTATTGGTACAAGTGAGCCGAATATATGTCAGCATATCATCAACGCAAACACACCAGGCTTGAAGTATTTCCTACAGCATTAAAAACTAACCCTCTGTCCCACGAGTATGGTAGATAGGCGCACATGTCTCAATAACATCACCATCCGTCATATTCCCCGTACAATTCGACAAGGTACCTCCGAAACATCCCCTCAGCGTGGTGAATTTCAATTAAGCCGATGTACTCGGCCCGATAGAGCTGCGTTGTCTATGGAAGCGATGACACTCCAATTGAATGGCTAGCCGTTGAAAGACTCGTTAATAGCTGGTTTGATGATTGACTCGAGGAACAAAGTGATCGCATTGCCAACTCTCCAGCAGCGATCGTCAAATATGCTATTATTTCTGCTTTATTGGACCTGGATATCGCCATTTTCTGTGAGCCCGCAATATTGGGTCTTGTTGGTTTTCTTAGATGTGCATGTTGCAGCGCTAGAGATCCGCTCGGGTCGTCCGGAAGAGAAGTACGCGGGTTGCTGATCCCATATAAATATAGTACAATTTTTTGATGATTGAAATTGGCCTTCAACCGTTGCAATCGAAAGTAGAGCAGAAACCACGTTCACAAAACTGTTGATCTTCATCGTGTCGATAGCGGCGAAAAATGATCTCTGATAAATCGATGCTGTTGTTTTTGTTTAGTTTTAGGCGAGAGGTGGCAGATGGGAATTCGACTTGCTAATAAAACGTTCGAATACACACTGCAAGCTATGCAAAAGGACAACGACCTTTGTATTTAGCTAGTAGATTTCTCATATTACATAGTTATATATGTAGCCAACAGATTCTTGACATGATCTGGAAACATACATTGGCAGCGGCGCATTCAATGGCAGGCAAGGAGTCACCAACGTCTTTAGTTGAAGATCAGCCTAGCCAAGCTGATAAGGCAGTGCTTACGGCACCAGAATGGAGTTCGTGAAGTTCGTAGACCACTGAAGCTCTCAAAAAGATTTTAAGTTCCTTTTGGTCGCCCACTCTTGTCACTCTCGTGCAATTTTGTGTCCCAAAGGATTGGAAGATGACGGGGGCCAGGATGACAGCCACTCTCGGAAGGGGATTCGCTTAAATTCAAGGGGGTACCACAGGAACAACATTTACGTGATGTTCTAATTGGCTGTAACCACTATTGTTAATACACATAGAAAAATTGACGGGGGAGGAGTTCCGTAGACTTTCAAATGCTGTTCTTCCGTATCATGCTTCATACAAGATCTGTACATAACCCTCTATCGTTTATTCACCTGTGATCATGAGCTGTGCGGCACAGCAGTCAGTTCCCGAAATTTTTTGGACTGTCGCTCTATTTAAAAGTATCTATCTTATATATAACATCTGGTCGACACTGAGCTGAGTGATAATAACATGTCGAGTTCAGATAAGACTAATAGTCCCTCACATATAACGACCTCTTGCGAAACAGCTGTCTACTTGCCTACGCAGAGATCTGCTGTAACGCACCATCGAATCATGAATCCTGGTGTCAAACTAAGCTGCAATAATTGGAGAGTCTTGGTATAGGAGGAAGCGTATTGTCGCTTATTCTGATCTCCAAGGGTTTCCGCGAAACTCAGCCGTCTTGGCTCCCCAGCCTCCTCTGCTCATGAGCTGCCCCTCGCCATCATCATCCACTCCAAGTCCTGCCATTATCGATTACATTACAAAAAGGCTGGAATCTGGATGCATTGGCCAATTAAGTGAGCATTGGAATACATCTCCTCCGTTCCATGTGACGTCCGAGCACAGCGTGGGCTCAGCAACCGATCGGAAATGTCGGTAAAATTGTCGGAAATCTTCCCAAACTGCGATTCGGTATTGTGAAGTTTTCAATAGTGGAAGTTCGGAAGGTGACACCAAAAATTCTTGACCACACGACTAATGTCAAGTCCATGGGTAGATTCCCTTCTTAGTCAAAGATCCGGGTGTCAGGACACCAAAGGTGGGATCAGAGACGTTAGCAAGATACGGACAGAGGAGGCGTTAGTCGGATAGGATGATTGTCCTCTCAGATTTTGTTTAAAAGCAAAGAGTGCCTTGATGACCTAGCGGTTGATGGAGTACTTCACAAGGCATTCCTTTTACACACCTCCCATCATGCTTTCCCTCAAGAAAAACATTCAGCTGGCTTCATACTTTATAATTCCAGCATTTTGTCACTCAAACCACTCAAACTATGTCGATACCCTGCCTAAACATGCCCGAGGTCTGTTCACGGAATCAATGGATTGGTTAGATGGGTACTATGATCCTTCGGCCGGCTATCTTTTTGACATTGGTGGTGCTTCGGCCCTGCGGCACGAGACGAGAAGTTCTGCTTGGTATGCAATCGGTCTTTTGGCTCGAAATAAGGGCAAAGACGTCGAGTATGCTCTGGAAATCGTTACTAATATCATCGATGGCCAATTCAAAGACCCCGAGGACCACTGGTATGGAGACTATCAAAAAGAGCCAGAAGAACCAACTGTCGGCACATCATTTTACCCAGCCAAAATTTACAATTCTTGGGATCCAAACTGGCGAGGCTTCGTTGGAACAGCATTTATTGTTAGAATCGAGGAGTTTGGTCATCTGATCACGCCAAATGTCACCAGTTATCTCCTGGAGTCTCTTTACAATGCTACCAAGAGTGATGAGTATCGAGTTGGTGGTGTCGATGATGACAACCTGTATCCATCCTATACAAATCCAGTAAGACAGCCTTTTCAATATCTGAATACGTCGTTTGCTAACAACTGGGCTGTCTATCATGCGTGCTTTCTGTGCAGGATGGACTGGGCGCCGTCTTAACGAGTCCAACATGACGATCTCTGGCGAGAAATACGCCAATGAAGTGCTTGATCTCTTCAATCGTGCAGACACACTATCTGAGTTCAACAGCGGGACGTATACTGGGGTATCCTTATGGGCTCTCAGTCTTTGGGCCAGATACCTTCCAGAGGATTCAGTGATGAAGCAAAATGGTGCTCGAGTAATGAGCAAGACATGGGATGCCATTGGTGAGCTGTGGCATCCCGATCTCAAGAACATCGCTGGGCCCTGGGATCGTTCGTACGGTTTCGATATGACTCGATATCTCAGCCTGATGGCATTGCATTTCTGGAGTATTATAGGCAAGGACAAGTCATCTTTGATCGAAAAGGTAAGCTCAATTCTCTTTTTACCTGGATTTTATTGATATTTTTGCTAGGTTCCTGCAACCTCGCACGTTGGAGATTTTGCTTGGGGTCCAATGTTCGCCATTCTCGCCGAATTTCAAAACTCTATAATCCCCAAGGATGTGATTGAGAAACTCAGTAACTTTAGTGGAGAGCATACTTTTGTGTCGTCCACTTTCTCTCCTCCTTTTGATATCTACCCACGCAATATCACCGCTTGGTTAGCTGCCAATATTACTATCGGAGCTGAGACTTTCAATGAGATTGTCATCGGAGGGCCAGCGATTAACCCTAATACTTTCAACCCAGCTGTAATCCAATGGGAGACTGGAGACGGAATCGGGTTCATCAATGTAAGATATTCAGTCTGCATATCTTGTAGGTTTACTAACAAGAGTAGCTCCGATCCACCGAATCCTATATCACAGCTGTCGCTACTCCGTACACCCTAAATCTCACTTACCCTCTTGGAACAGCAGACTCCGTCTTCTCTTTTGTGGTCTCTCCCTTCAAAGGCAAGCAGGATGTTTCTAGCTGGCAGGATATTCAAGGTCTCTCTGTTCACGTGTCTGGGAATGTCAATACTTCGTATGCTGTTGGATGGGCCGGAAGGTACGGCGGTACATATACACCTATCAAGTAAGTCTCAAATTTGGTGTTGGAAGAAAGAGAATGGCTCGCTCATATGAACGTAGTGACTTCGAGTTCTGGAACTTCACGTACACGATGCCAGAGGGATTTGTGGGAGCCCCTAGTCTGCTTCTTGAGCTTGAGCTGAAGAGATGATCATGATTACGAGTTATGAATAAACGAAGGTCAAAATATCCCAAGGTTCCCAGACTACACTGACGTGTTCGAGGCTTTCTGAATACAAAACACTTCTCATGAAGCAGGTCAAATTTTCAATGTACATCGAATCCAACACAATGCAAGGTGCAAATGTGGATGTACAGCTGACTCCTATTCATCTTGAAAGTGATATACTGCAGGGTTTGCCCATCTGGCCATATCGCACACAAAGCAACATCAATCCTCATTATCAACACTTAAAAGACCTTGGTACCGTCAGCTAATCCTAGAACTAACTATCGTACCATTCTGAAGAAGCAACCGATGACAGGAAACAAGAAAACAAGATACTTCATCCCATCAACGTGGAATCATAAAGCTTCAATAGGAAGAAAGAAATTGACAAATATCCAGCTGCAAGCCCTAACTACACCCATCTTCCAAGCCTTACAAACAGATTCTGCGACGTCAAGGCCTATTCGCTAGCTTCTTAAGCAAACAGTCTTGATAATCCATGATTTGGGAAATCGAGTGAGGATGCTTGTTCTTCGCATGGTTCAGGAGATTCGCCCTTCCAGAATACCCTAGTTTTCCTTTCCTCCGACACTCAGAGTCTGAACAATTGAACAGACTTTCTTTATGGTGGAGTTTCAAGTGCCGTATATACTCTCGCGATGTTGAAAATACTCGCTCACGAGCCTGGCTGGCCTTGGAGAATTGGCAATCTTTGTGCGGACAAAATTCGGGCACTAGATCCCTTGGGCCTTTGAGATGCACAACTCGTAAATGCTGACTTAGGTGGTCTTTCCGCTTGAAACCTTTTGCAAGATCGTTTCTTTTGCAACCATAGATTGGGCAAGCTATGCACGAATCTGCAGTAACCAGGCTCTTCGGTTGAGGGATTGGTGCTTGCCAGAACCAGAGCCCTTCATCCGCGAGAGGGATAAATGAATCTTGAGACGACCCATAAGATGTACAATCTGGTATCGCGTGGTCGGCTACAAATAGGTCCTGGCCGGTCCAGGTGGTTCCAGAGCAGGGCATGAATTGTTCGTCGAAGCTTAGTGGCGGGAAGTTCCCAGGCCTCTCAAAGGGTGAAGCATAGAAAGCAGATCCTGAACAGACCGAGCTGAAACCCGCAGTCAGGCTTTTGAATGGAGGTGATGGCATAGCTCCTGTGTATACGAGGCCCTCGGCCGAATTCCAAGATTGATCCTGTGAAAAAGATGGTAGTGCGTCAGAAAGTTGTGGGGAAATGAGAAGTCCACGACAATCTTCTGTGCCCATACCGAAGTTTGAAAAGGGTTGATGCGATACGCCCCCATCACAGTCAGGTAGGGACTCCACGCTCGTCAGGCTAGACGTGGAGGAGAAGGAGACTGTAGCTTCGTCCAAAGCCTGTAATACACTTATTGCGGAGCTGGCTGGAATGAATAGACCTGCGCTGCCTGATATTTTGTGAGCACATTTGTCGAATTATATAGGACTACTGACCTGGATTCTTTGCTTCTGCCGGTTGTACATCACAGCTCACGTACGCATCTAGATCTGATGTGTTGTATTTCAATGCTGCAAAAGAAAGTCCCAGAGTCTGTGGTTGTGCCAGTAGTAGATTCTTCGGCTGGAGCGAGCTCGTCTCGTCACCCAAATTTCCATCTCGGTCTATTGCGATGTTTATTTCGGCGAGCGTGTTCCTCACACTGCACGGATCATTCTCAGGTGTAGATAGCATTTTGAGTAGCTCAATACTTTTGGTGGTCGCTTATTGTGCATTCAGGAGAAGGTGAAGTGGTCAGAGGATATATGTACAGTACTCAGCTGAGTCTGATCGAGAAACCTGGCAAGGCCGAGGTCTCAGCCCTGCAGATAGGCTACCCATAGGAGAGACATCGATGTAATACCAGCCGCCCGTAAGACGTTCGCAGGCAATTTCCAAGGCTATTCAAGGGCGCATTTGCCCTACTACTTTCACCTAGGTTAAATGTCCATAATAGCTTCCATTCTCATTTCCCTCTAAATATAAAGATATCCATATCCATATCCATCATATTTTTCTTTTTTTCACTCGAGAGACTCCAATTTCTTCGTTTCTTGCCAATCTTCTCTCGTTGAAGATTCCACTCTCCTCTCCTCTCCTCGCTGCCTTGCCGCAACTCAACTCGCAGGTAGATTTCTGCAGCGAGGCACCCCCAGCTCTCACTAGTGGCATGCCAAGACTTTCCGGATCTCGCTTACCACACAAGGCTCTCTTCAACGTCTGAGCAATAATGACTTACTACCTCCCAAGCCGATGTCACTTTTCGAATGAGCGCCATTTAGCAAGCATGAATACGGCTGACGGCAACGTTACCACACTCTTGTATGTGACTTCATTCCCGACATCAACCCGGCTGAGAGCGGTTACGACTATACCTTGACCCCCTCTTCAGATCACTCTCTATGGAGACGGCACAACAGATGTTGAACTGCGATACTCAGCCCCGCAGAATACTTGTTGGTGCCCGAACTTCGATCCTACTACTATCCTTTGGTCGTCTGACACCAAAGCCTGCCCTTGACGTTGTATCGAGCGCGGCCAAGACTTCCACCAAGTTCGCTTGGAGGTATGCTCAGCCAGGCAGGGACTCAGCATATTGCCAACTCCTGAAGGTGTAAGTGGATACATGACTTCGTCCTTGCTGCTCCTCCTTCACTGCCACTTTCTTGGCTACTCATTCTTCCTTTTCATTCGGAGAACTGGATACATCCTCGGCGCAAAGTTTCTGTCCAGGCTCTTCTGGGAGCTCGCCGACCTGCAAGAGCAGGAGTACGGCTACATTTCTCATAATCAGCCTCTATCACTGGGTATTTCGAAATATCTCGGTAAGCTCCATCCTGATGTGAGTTGCAATCCAATTTAACAACTTGTTTTTGCCCTGATATTCATACCCCTGAATGGGTCAAACGGTCCACCAACTCGAATCATTGATTGTCACCCTCCACGGCAGGTCTTTACATCTTCATGCCACTAGGTACTGAATCAATGGATCATCAAATAGATGATATTGTGTTCATCGAGTCCTCCACTATCCCGTCTCTCATCTGCAGTCACTGCTAACTTTGTCCCCAGAAATGCCCTGATGAATCTGCCATGCTCGTTTTGGGAGCAGCGACATGGTCAAGGAGGCTGAGTTATGATCTTGCACCGGGATGCAGAGGCCCTGGCGAATCATGAGGTGGTGAGAGATTTGTCGGATCAGGAGAACAATCGGACCGTTATACGACGACCTCCACCCGCAGCTAAAATACCTTGTCCAGCGGTTAGTGTATCACACGACTACTAGTATACTTCATCGATAATATCATCATATCGATTTCTTGTGCCGTTTTAATCCTCGCGATTCACTCCTGGACGGCTGAGTCGAGATGCAGCAGAGCTCGGGCACCACTTGCCAAACATTATGGTCTCCGGACCCGTGCAGTTCCATAGCCCGAAAAGTTCCGTCTGATCAATTCGCCTCACACGATTCACTATGGATTCAGCTCTCCGCCTGTGCCACAAAGATAGATCTTAGCATCTAGTGACGTTTGCCTATATCATAGGAACAGGACAAAGCTCCACATACAATCCTCCATTTTCGCCTGCGTTCTTAAGCGCCTGCGTTGCATCCTATCTCTGCTTAAGCGAATCTGACCTAACTGGACTGAGCGGTGAGCATCGTGAAGGTACGTTTTGTAGCTGCAAATACCAAATTTTGGGTTAGCGCCGCTCACTCGCTTAGTAGTTGTTTTAAGATAATCGTAGGAGTAGTTAGCATGGACACTTTTTCTCCTGTTATTTCTTCTTCTCCTGCTTGCCAAATATTTGATTACAACATCACATCTTTTCCATTCTACTTGATCACGAAAGCCCACACAAGGCATTACACTACGTCGATAAATTCACGATATTGTTCTTCAAAGCTCACAGTCTCAGCTTCCCATCCAATTTACATTACTGTTCACCCTAACCTCAGTCCTCTATCCGCTTATTATGGCAGCTAAGGAGACCGTAGTATCCGAGGTAAGGAGAGCAACATCTCGACCAAATCCTTACATTAACGTATATTGTTTTCTTCTTTACTGACATGTCATGGCCTCAGGTGATGAGCAATGCGCAACAAAGAGTCGCAACTGAGATTGCTGCTGTTAAAGAGACCACGACGGAGACTGCTGGTACGCTGACTTCGGCTTGCTCTCTTGTCTGTACTGTGGATGTTGTGCTGACTTCTGAATCATCATAGGGACTCGTACCCTGCAGCAACCAGAGCCAGCGTATGCAACTCCTGGAGATCGAGATTCCGAATCATCCCACCATCAGCCTACCTTCAACGAGCGTCGCTCAACTACCAACAACCATCGCTCGGGCCCAATCGTTGATGAAATTCCCGCATCTGACAGCAACTTTTTGGGGAGCGAGATTCTATGGGCAGCGACATGCATCTCTCTCTGCTTGGTGTCTACAACGGTCATCGCATTCTTCTATACGGAAAATTTTGCTTGGGTGTTGGCCTCGTCTACAGTCTTGCGCGTTGTTTCCCTCTTTGCCGGAATGGCTCCAGTTCTCTTATACCAGAGTATCTTTCGCATCCAAGGTCGACTCGCCTTTGTCCTCTTCTGCCTCTCGAGTCTGGCCTCGGTTTTCATTGCATGGTCGATCTGGCTTGCCCACGTGCCCAAATGGCCGAAGGTCTATCTTACTATCTCGGATGTTTTCATGGTACTCGCGACTGTCCAAATGTCATTGTCGGGCGCTGGCTCTCACCCCACCCGCGAGGAGGATACAGCGATGACTACAAACGTGCACTAGGCACTGGTCATGGAAGAAGAGCGAGGGTTGATAGGCTCTCGTGAAATCGACTGCCAGTGCGGGGAGGATGTCTCGTTGTAGTGCTTCTTCTGTTACTTATAAGGTTTCCATGCACGGCTTTGCTACGTTGAGGCAAGCGGAACGGATGCGATATTATTTTGCGGGATCATTGGAGCACATATATTTCTGAGGAATGTCAAGGCAGAGGACCTTGAGCGAGGTGTAATGCGTTCGGAGAGTGCCGATGCCATAAATTCAATTTGTATTGCTGAGCTCTGATTCCACTTTCCCTTTGCCGGTTTTGATAAAGTCAGATAGTGAATAACAGGTAAGATGGAGATTTAGTGTCTCTTTCCTGTTAGGAAGCTTCCCGCACGCCATGTTGGCGAATAGACTCGGCCTCTCATCCTTCCTTGGTTTGCTTTCTTCCAATATCAGCACCATAAAAATTTTCACAGTAGTATTTAACTGTTCTTCGTCCTTATGCTACAGCCTCCCCGTTTTACGCAAGTTATCCCGCTTTCTAACTCCATTTCAAGATATATAATTCATTCCAGCTAAATTTACTCAATACCAAACTCCTAGATTTAATACGCTTCCAGTCTGCTTTTACATTGAAAACGACATGCCGTAACCCTATAACCAAAGCCTGAAGTTCAGAACTCTCACGAACTCACCAGCCAGGTCGCTTCGGTACCACGCAGGGGGTCTACCGATTCCTAGTCCAAACAAGCAAGTGCTGAATCGCCGAACCAATCATTTTACACTGGATGAGAAGATGGGATCAAAAAAAGGAGACCAACATGTAGAGAAAGACGCACCGAGCGGGGGGAGGCGGGATTGGTGGGGGTCGCAATCAGAGGGTTTCGTGGCGTCGTCTATTTACCCAGAACACAACAGTAGCGCAATCATTGACAGCACCGCACATGACCAACCTCCAAATGCATCAAACAAAGACAGAACTAACTATCAACATCCTGGTCACAGTCGACCATGCTCCGAATGTCTGCTCGGGCGGAATCGCACAAGGAGACCGGACTGTGAGCGGTCGCCGGCTGAGAGTAATAGAGGCCTGCATCCAGGCTCATCTCGCCTTTGGAACCGTTGTTGCGTATGTACAAACAGAAAATGATAGGCGGACAACTCGTGCCGATCAGCCACGTTGTTTCATGAGGATATCTACAGTAGACTCCCAGAACAGGCGGGGCATCCGTGATAGACATGATTTCCAACCTATCGTGCTCCTGATGACAAGCGATCCCGGATGTCCCCGCCAGTCAGTCAGGCAGTCAGTCAATCAGTCAGTCATGGAGGATGTCGGCACTCCAGCGAAGTGCTCATGCCCCTTAATAGAGACAGAATACTTGATGAGGCAGTGTTCGGCCGTACAACAAATACGGTTGCCATGTACTACAGTACCTACTTTAAGAAGTTCTAGAAAGACGCTAGAAGATCCGGTCCCTGCTTCTGGTAAGCTTAGGCTTTGGGACCAGACTTTACCGCGTGACGGACGGGAGATGTCCAGCCCGACTGCCACATAAAGGACAAAAATCCCCACGCCTTCCTTCACACGTCGCAGCGCCAGGAGGACCATGCCGCACAATAGACAGCTCGAAACGACTGGCTACTATCAAGGATCCAAATTCGTAATCTGCTGGTGTGTGATAATACGAATAACCTCCTAGCGTAGGTGTAAGTTAGGTTGTCAATTACCCCGCCCCCGCCCCCGCCCCTGCCTTGCCCGCCTGGTTGGTGGAAGCGAATCTGCATGGGGGCCCCGCCATCTCGCGTACGGAAGGGGGTTGATAGTAGATCTCGCCCCCCCTCGTCAAGAAGTACTCTGTAAGGCTGTGCTTCCAATCAACTGTCAAGAGTTCGAGGTTTTTCTCCATGAGTTTAAAGAATACAGCATGGAGGGGGACGAGACCCACTGTCCATCCCATTTCGTACGAAGGTACATGAAGCTTAAAAGGGACACTAACTATTCCAAAGGCAAGAAAGACGGGCATGATTGAGGGTGGAAAAGGGGCCCACACCTCAGAATAGCAGCACTGCTTCCCTCTGGAAGAGCCTCTGGAAGAGGAAGAATACTACATTCGGCCATCCCTACTTGTACTGCCAGCGAAGCATCACCTTGCTGTGCTGGCGATGAGGATTTTGGAGAGCCTAGGCCGCCAGTAGTTGGGAATAGACCCACACTTCCCTCCTCTAACGAATCGATGCAAGCCCAGTCAGATCGGAATGTCTGATCTATCCTATCTATTGTTGATGCACTGGAGTAAGCATCAACTCATCATGCGCCATGATTTCGAGCACATCCGATTCCGGGATAGGGAGACCTCAAGATTCGCCACTCCCGCTCCCCTGTTCAAAACACGAGAGGCTTCGTGCGAGGCGAGATCGAGGATGTCAGGATGATGCGATCAAGGTTGGCAGAATAATGCGACAACAAGAATCCATCCAGTTACGGCGTAGTATTCGCGAATCACCTCCGAGTCCCGCTGCATGGTTAACCCATCTTCTGTTCGACAACACAGCATGTCCCCTCCCACTGGTACATCTAGTAATACCTGCCAAGGAGGATCTGACGGTTGAGCCAAACACCAATGACAACTTGAAGTCATAGTTACACTGCGCCTCCCTAGGCCTTAAAAACTTAGCTAGCTCCCACTTGATGAAACGCTCGAGGAGCTGTACGTCTGATCATTCTGCCATGCATATGCGTCCTTCCAATCAGTACATCTAGTGATACCTGCCAAGGGTGCCAAGGAGGATCTGACAGCTTGAGATCAAATTGTTTCATTAAATTACAAAAATGTGGGGCCAAACACAAACGACAACTTGAAATCACAATTGTACCGCGCCACACAGCACTACGAGAAGTTGTCTAGCCGAGGAGAGTAGGAACAGGTCCAACAATTTTCTCATGCCATATATGCCCATTAATACATTGAGTCTTGCTCCTTTATTCTAGCATTTTATTTTATTTTTACTTCGCGAGACGACGCTTAGAGCCAACTTGGATGTGTTCCAAGGCTTTTGGCAGAAGTTTCTGACTGGCTCTGGGGAAAAGAAATGGGGAATGTCCAGATGGGTAATTTGCAGCCTCCAGAACGGCACACTGTATGCATATATATGTAAGGCTAATTTTCTGCCTCGCACCATGCTGCAACGACAGGGGTTTCGATACTCGATATCTATCGTGAGACACGCGCTAAAGAATACAATGCAAGACATCGTGGTTGTAACTAAGGTCCCGAAAATCTCCGCACCCGAGTATGCCATCCAGGCTTCAACCAAAGGAGAACTAATACGAGACGAACCACATTCGGGATGCCCGCCCGTCAAGTTTCAGCAACAAAGAAGGTCTGTCTTTCGGAATATCAACCACCAAACACAGCCGAATCATGATTTGATGTGCCGGCCCAGTAGGAGGCCAATTTTGCAAAAGTAATAATATTGAATCTATAGCTCTAGGTATCTACCTATAGATAGATGTCGACTGGTTGGTTGGATCTCTTCGCAAGTACACTAGTACCGTAAAAGAAGTAGGAGACGTGAAGTCGTCCGTCGGGAGGATCCGAGGAGTCGTCCCGAACATGCAGACTACCCTTACGGGAGGTGACAATGCCTAGTAATGAACTACTTCTGAGTGTATCTGCTCTGTGTATTTGGTGAGGAAGGAACGAGGGAGGCTCTTACCTAAGAAGCGTCAGAGACCTGTGCCCTGGTGATTCCGTATTTGGAGGACTGTTCAAAGTAGGAATCGTCTAGTGACTGTCACTTGACGGCATATTCAGAAACAATTCATTTATCAATGCCCTTGTCTCTGAGGCATCTAGGCAACCGGCCATCCTAAAAAAAACAGAGGAGTGGCGACCGACGAGTAGCTGCCGGGTGGCGGCGAGTAGCTAGTAGAAGTCCCAAAATCACGTGAATGACCCAGGGTTACTAAAAATCGATTGTATACTCCAATTCTTAACAATAACCCCTTATACTTAAATCTTGGGACTTCCACTCCCTATCCGCCGCCGTAGCCAGGACTTTTGAGGTATTTACTCCGCGCTGGTGTGGGGGAAGTCGTGCCCGCCTGGGCAAGAAGAGCCTTGGGTTCGCGTACCTAGGTAATGTTGGCATTACAGCCCTATGGGCTAGAATGTGACGCCACCGACCCATCACAGCCCGTCAGGTTGGATTATGATACAACCACTGTCCACGCTAATAAGCGAGTCCCGAGCGAAACTTGAGGTGGACCGGCTAGTAGGTGTTAAAAAAGCGAGGCTACCACACTACAGTACATTACTCTATAGCTCAGCCTTGTCCTGAATCCGAACGATAAGATGCAAGCGCATCCCCCCTACTACCTTGACTACTGTCCGTCCGACCGCAGGTTTGTAACTTATTCTGCTCGCTTCCTTTATTTGATATCTTGACCTGAATTCGTCTTGAACTGGCCTTCGACCTCGACCTCGACCTCGTCTATAATATCGTCCCTTGTCGTGGTCATTTCTGTAACACCGGACCCAAACTTACGTCTTCTAGATCTGGCAATTTTGAGGGATCTCAAGCTGACTTAAGTCTGGCAGTAGCAGACTCGCAGAGCTTTGCACTACTTACACGACTGGCCTTCGCGATGTTACGAGTTTGTACTTCGAGCTACCCAATACATTCGAGCTTTATCATGCGCGCCGAACGGTGTCGCTAAGCCGCCCAAAATGCGTTTCGAACAATGTCTTGCTATATTCTACTTTCTTGGCAAGAATGAGCCGTCGCACGACGAATGGCTGAAGCCGTATTTGCCTCCAGGGCAGATACGATATCACGACGACCAGGGTCTCCTGGAGTTGTACAAATGATTTATGCTCTGGATGTTCCTCAATGATTTCAATACCACGGAGATGAAATATGGATTCAATAAGAATTTTGAGTTCGCGTCCCCCGGGTAAGATATCTCACCCAGTGGAGAATTATACTGACACTAACTAGTCCCCGCACCTTTGACCGGAGAATCGAGTATTGGGGCTGGCCGACTGAGAAAGTAGCCAAGCAGGACTTTATCGAGTTCCTCCTGGGACTTGTTCCCCCTGGTGAACTCGATATAATAAGCGACGGTCGGTTATCTCATATTCCTCGTCAATGTTACCAGACTGAGTCTTGCCTGGCAGACCCTAAAATTGCCTCATATCTTCTTGTCAAAAGGGGTTGGGGAAGATCGACATCTAGCTTCGACCAGCTCAAGAGAAAAGCCCATGACTTGTGTAGCCACAATTCGACCGGCTCGCCACGACGTCATTTGGATCTAACTGGACTAGAGAACAATACAGACGAGTCAACCAATGGTCGAACAATTCCTTTTACAAAACAGGCTGAGCAAGTCTTGGAACTTTCTGATGGCCAATATACCCGCCATTTTGCAAAAATTCCACGGTCGGGCTCTTTGGCTTCCGCGATGAAGAGCGTCTCAAGCCATGCAACAACGTATGAAGAAGACCACCACCGCAAACGGGAATTTTTGACGCGTCATGAGAACAAGCTATACGCTGCAGCTTCCGATCAAGGCTCCTACCGAAGTCCCTATGGTAACAAAGGATCCGGGCCAGCCACGGTACTATCAAGCTTCTATCAGAGCGTCTCCAGCCTCCCACATCCCTCCATGTCTACCGAGCAGCCTGCTTTCATTAGTCGTAATTGTACTCATTCACCAAGTGCCTGGTCTCCTGACGCTCAGGCCGCGTACCAGGTTGTCGATTCGTTGAGGTCACACTCTGGGGCTAGCTCGTGTAAGCATCACAAAAGGAGTCTCCAACAAAGTCCTTTGGCCTTGAAGCGTCAAAAGTTGGCAGCCTCAAGTCCAGGTTCAGTTAGCAGCACCGAAGAGAATTCACCTCCCCCCTTGAGTCCGGCCTCACATACCTCTCCCGTGGCAAACAAGTTGCCCGGAACTCCTTCAACTGTCTGTCATGTACCTCCGGTGGTAATCGCGGGCTCTTCACCAGCCGCGATTTTCGACGCAAATGTGCTTGAACGAGACTGGCCAATTCAGATGCAAGTTTCCCATGGGGAAATGAATTTAGCATTGCCATCGGACCTGACGTTAATAAGAGGCCAAAACTTCTCCGGGTCTCTTGGTCCTAATTTCGAAATTTGTATGCCATTCTCTGTTCGCCCTTCATCCCAGAGTTTCTCTTCCAGAAGCCTTCCAGGGCACGGCACAGGAGACGATGGCAATGACGACAATGTTTTCATGAGTTGTTCTTTTGACCCTGCTCAAAAGATTTACGATCAGCACGCCATAACCACCAGGGACCCGTCCCAATCCCCTCGTTTCGAAGCTGGTCAAACTATAGGATACGGCGAAGGTAGAACCACGGATGTAGAGCTCAACGATGCTAGCGCGCCAGAGGAGTATGAACGTTTGGTTCCCGTGAATGGAGAGAACACCTTTGATGGCGCTGTAATGCACATTTCGGATTGTCGTACAAACTCCCGGATCGAAGAGACATTCGATGGTGGCGAACCAAGGGATGACTTTCCCTCGGAAAGGATGATGTTTGACGGAGACCGCGTCTCTTTATCTGTCTCTGCACCTGGCTCTATTGATTATTCAATCTCTGGCTCTAGAGATCGCTCTGGCTTTGGCTTCGATGATGGTAACGGAATTGTAGATGGCGAAAGCGTTGATGGCCAGGATGTCGATCGCGAGAGTGTTGGTGGTCAGAGTATTGATGGCGAAAGTATTGATGCGGAGACTTTCCATCGCGAAAGCGTCGATGGCGAGAGTGTTGAAAGTGGCGGCTACAAGGACAAGAGTACCGATCTGTCTACGCGCGGTATTCTCGCGTGGGGTGACTGGGATTATGACGCAAATAATGGTGATGGCCAAGATGACGACGATGATAATGATGATGATGATGATGATTCTGTTGTTGATGCCAACTACGGGTATTCTTTCAAGTGGATTGAGTTTAGTACCATCGGTGGGTTGATCAGTACGTGGTGGTAATTCAACAGGGGTATGTTGGTAGATAGAAGCTTCGGAGCTCACCAAGTTGTATACAACTTTGTGTACTTACCTCTTTTGCAAAGGCAATCTCCTTTATTACCTTAGCTTCCAAGGTCTACGATTGCAGAACCCAAGGATTTAAGCATCGGTGGCGGAAGCTTTGGAAGACAGTGGGCCGTTGGAGCCACGGGGGCGTATCATATTCACTGTCTTTATTTCTGCTTCTTGGTTCGCTCTATTCGAGTGGGTGAGTTTATCAAACGTCAACTATGTAGTTGTATAATCTGGGTCTAGTTTTCTGCTTACGTCGAGAGAAGGAGTAGTGTCAACACTTCTACATGTGTCAGAAACCTCGCCCGATATTATTCTTGCTCTCTCACACAACAGCAGTCTTACATCTTCTTTCCATACATGCTGTGCTTTTGAGTATCGGTAGCTACCTCGGTATTTAAAGTGATCTACCTTGAATCGTTAGGCCTGCCTCACCTGCCCTTCTCTGGTCTACAACTTCTCATGTTTCTCGACTCTCGAGTCATCTACCGGCGCTAAACGTGTCTTTTGAGGATGCGATTGTTGTGTAGGTAGGAAGGATGTCAGTCGCTCATCATGTTACTTCCGCCCCAACAAAAATCGAGGCTTCAACTATCTCAGAAATTTGTCCCTACGCTTGCTTTTGCACTTTATATTCATCAGTTATCTCGTTTCCTGCAATTGAAAAAGAAATCGCCTCTCAAAGTTATTGTTGATGCGATGGTCGTCTGGAGCCAATCGCCACTTTGACCCCAATGCATGCTGCCGCAAGCGAAGGTAAACTCCAACGTCACAAAAAGCCATCATGCTACTGCAAGCATACTAAATGTAAAGAATTACCTTGAGTGCCTTTATTCTCATTAGATCGACTCTTTGTACTATTCATTCCATCTCAGAGGTCCCAACTTAGAGAGTCGGAGTTTTGGAGCCTGGTTCTATACCACCCGTTAGAGATGGCGACGGCAGCAACCATCCTTGCGAAGGAAGAGATGATAATCTACAGTAAAAGATGTTTCAAGCTTGCCTTGTTTCCTAAAATCGTGGGTGATCAGGTGGAAAGCCTCTTCTCCTTTGTCACACACTATCCAAACATGTCAAGCAGGGATTAGAGCTTAGAATCACAGTAGATGGAATCATTTTTTCGCGAAGTGGAGCCCATTTGAAGATTTGAAATTGAAGTTTCTCCATTTGAAATCAGGTAAAAATTCTCCCAGACTAATTGAACACGATTCCACCATCAATGACTATAGTCTGTCCCGTCATGTAATCGCTGTCTGGGCTAGCGAGGAAGCTTACTGTCTTTGAAACGTCTTCCGGTACACTCACCCGACCCAGAGAAATCAGGTCGCTGGAATATTTCGCAATAGTATCGCCCTTCTTTGCGCCAGTCTTCTTGCCTAGCTCTTCATCAATCAAGTCCCACATGGCAGTACCGACAATTCCTGGTGCGTATCCGTTGACAGTAATCTTGTGCTCTGCCATTTCCATAGCAAAGGCTTGCGTAAAGCCTCGAACGGCAAACTTGGAAGCAGAGTAATGGGACAACATCGCAAAGGGCTTGAAGGCAACAATACTAGAAGACAATATCAGCTTGTAATTAAAACTGTTTCATCAAATACGTATCACAGGGGACAAACCTCGCTGCCCCAACAATCTTGCCCCCACTTCCTTGCTTGATCATTTGCTTCGCCGCTGCACTATAGCAATTGAAAACTCCAAACACGTTGACTTCGAACATGCGCCTGACATCATCTTCTGTCAAATCGAGCAAGGCTTTTACTTGTGCGATTCCAGCGTTCGCAATCATGACATCCAAAGGACCAAGATTCTCGACGGCCGCGTTGATGAGAGCTTCGACCTCGGATAGTTTCGAAACATCTGCTACATGTCCGTATGATGATCTTCCGAGCGCTTGGATCTCTTTGACCACCTGATGTGGACTATTAGCTGAGTTCGACTTTGAGGTTGTGGTCACGGGAGGAGAAAAGCGTACTTCGTCAATACCGCTTTGGTTAGCAGCAATGTCGTTTATACAGACGTCGAACCCATCCTCGGCTAGTCTGAGTGAAATAGCTTTGCCTCTGGTTTGATCAGCTACTTCAAACAGTGATTTATATTGACATACATTCCTCGCGCGGACCCAGTGACAATTGCCACCCTCTTGCCGTAGTCTCTTGTGACAGCCGTACTTTTGCCCCTGCTTGCCATTGTCCGAGATATGAAGAAATCAGTTTTAAAACTAGGTTAATTTGTCGATTTAAGGATACCTAAGGAATTTGTTGGAGAAGGGACTCCCTTCCGACAGGATGCAGACATCTTCGTACTTAAATCATCCCCACGATTAGGAGAATGAGGGGTTCTTGGGGTAACGGAAAGAGCATCACCTCTCTAAAGGTCGAGGCGGGGGAGTTCCGCAATTACCCCGCGTCGGATGATTGGTTCAATTGACGTCGTACGAACTAACACATCAATCTAAAGATAGTTCCTCGCAGTGCCTTCCCATAAAAAATCTTTCTGACTTTAAATAGCGAACGGGCCGAGGAAGACCACAACTACCATGGGCAGCTTTCAAGTCACTTGGGTTATTGGCAGTGAAACGGAGTGCGAGGGGTTTTAAAATGTAACCTTCCCATCAACGAATGTGTTAGATGACACCTTCGTCCTGAAAAGGCCAACTATTATGCTCAAGTTCAGGTACCTCCAATTGCAAAGTAGGTAGATTTGCCAGCCTCGGAGAAATGATATTATGCGTGGCAGTGTCCTGTATGGTGTTTCGCAGCAATAGAAAAGTTGAGGTTCACAAAGGACAGAATATGTAAAAAGACACAGATGCAGATCTCCAATTGAAATTGGCACGCGGCTTGACAAACATATTACCATCAAATCTCCGATGATCCTTCCATCATAATACCTCGTCAACAAGTCGCTATTCTCTTCTATCAAATAATACCTGTAACACCAAAGGCGAGGTAAGCGATCATCATGGACAACATGAAAGAAGTCGGTGTTTCTTTTATCGAAGAAGAAGGCTTTGCTGTTACATTTGGGCTTTGAGTTGGAACGGTTGATTGACGAATCGAAGTTGTACTCGTAAGCGAGGGCTGTTGACCGGAGCAGTACGCGTTGTATCCCCACCACTCGAGCCAGGTGCCTGGCTAATGCTTGCTGAAGCGACACTAATTTCACCAGGAGCTTGTGTCGCTTGCGCTGCTGTAATTGTTTTGATTGTAGTAGATGTTACCACTCCAGACTTTGTGACTACGGCTTGTTTTGAGTTAGGAACAGTGCTGGTAACGCGAATAGTCGTTTTTAAAGTCTTGGTCAGAACCCCCTGGGTGGAATTCGTGCATTCAACGTCAGAAGGGTTGTTGATACAGAAAAAGTTATCAGTGGTAATCACAGTGACGTACGTTGTGGAAGCGACTCGATTAGTTTCGATGCGGGCAAATAAGATCTTGTCGTCTAGGTCACGGCGGCTTAGTGGAGAGGTTTTTACTGCTGGACGTGATCGTAGATGTTTGGGTGACAACCTGAGAAATATTTGAGTGAGTTTCTGACCTAATTTTACCATTCTGATGCGTACTTACCAAAGTTGTAATGGCCTGAACTGCGAAAGTCTTTTGATCGACAGCAGTCACGGATACTACTTTTGAAACCGTTACATGGCGATCGACACTCGAGGTGTAACTCGTTAAAGTATTTACCGGATAGATCCATTTCATTGTCGTGGTGGAGGTAACCTGTGCGGTACATCCGCCACCAGCATTTGCGAAGGCTGGATTGCAGACTGGTTCTTTGCTACCGATTTCGCAAAACGTATTGCTGTCATTGGCGCAGTTACCACAGCCGCCAGAATTAGGCTGATGCACACTGGTTCAGGGATACACACACGACGAGAGGTGTTTTAACTACAATGCATGTCGGAGGGAACCTTGAGGTTCGCGATTATTTGAGATAGGAAGATGGTTATATGAAGTGACAGTTTGATAAATTAGATGGGAAGAAGAGGGGAATTATAGCGTTAAATGCACTTCTAGACGCCATCGAAAGTCTCCAATTCGGACCCCAACATACTTGTGCTACTCTGAAATCTCCGTCATGCTCCAGCCAGTCAAGACTTTCCCTTCTTATCGTATGAGACTTTGCTTTCCCGTGGAGTCTTATGATTATCCCTTGGATCTTGCGCAAGGGTCTGATTGACGGCCTGACACGAGATTGCATGGAGAGTACAGCATTTCTGAGGAGTAGTGGCCAGTAACGATAGCATCCCGCAGCCATTTTATGCTATTTATTTAAGCGACGCAGCGACTTACTATTTGAAGCCATCTGTCCGAGGCTGAAAAGGCTGAATTGATAGAGCTCCGCAGCATCAGCCCACGGCAAGATACATCCTGCACGAAAACTATTTTGAGGGCATTTGTCGAGGCAGATATGGTGGTTGTCTCCGATTTTGGTTTTCGAGGTGCTGGTTTGATATATTATTGGCTGATTGACCGACGTGTGTACAAAAATTTCGCGCAAGGCTAGCCATGAAGAGCCTCATAGGTTACTGTGACATGAGATATGCCCAGGAGCGAAGCCCTGAAGGCAAAATGACCTGAAAAGTCTGAACTGATCAACTCCGTGAAAGCTTAGAAAGTGCAAAATAACGTACTGCGAGAGGAATGAATGCTTGAAGATTACAATCAAATCATTGCTTGCTGTTTCTAATTCTGCCAGCAGCCAAGAACTTTATTATTGCGAGGACCTAAAAGTCTTCCAGATTTCACCTAGACTGTTAGTAAGCCCGAATATCTTCTGTTACAAGCAAATTTGTCATTTTCTGGCCAAGTAGTCTTCCAAAGCTTATCTACGTTCCAATATTCGTCTAGGGCTTATAAACTCCACACATCAAGCACTGAGTTGCCTGTCAAAAGGATAGAGTCCTGTTCCAGAGAATGTGCTTCTCACTCATAGATTAATTTCGAGTCTCTGGCTGCGTTGTGTGCTTATTCCTCCGTTCCGCCTACTTTGAATCAATGCAGCAAAAAGAGATCACATCTATAAAATAGCAAAAGCCTCTGTATCTTTTGTTTAAAGATAGTTGAGTACCATTTTGAGTGCCCCATTGAAAGGTTGGAATGTTTACAATGCCAGTTAAGCGAAATATTTCATCTCCACCGGCAACGACGACCTCGTAAGTACTCTGGGATCTATTGAATCACTGATTCAATGAGTGATATGTTTAGAGTACCTCCTCCCTGCCTCCGAGTTCGACGATAAAATTCGATAACTTCAATATCCTGAAATTAAGTCCTCGTATCACAAGAGGATTTCTTGAAGCCCGAGCTGTTCTACTACACTCTTCAAACTAAAAAAGTCTAGGAAGATATTGAAATGGGGATTGCGAGGCTGTGATGAGCAAAAATCTCAAAGCCATTCAGCTTGTCTTTTGGTAGTCATTCTCCACGCTTCAGCCCTTTGTAACGCCTCTATCATTCTCCAAAGCACGTCAACTCGGTGTGCCAAGAGTTGATCGAGTAGCCAAACAATACCGATTTCAGTCTTCATGAGTACGTTAGCCTCACACGCTGCGAGATTCTTACTCAAGATCGACAAGAAGTTCAGATAGAATTGTTGTTTTGATTTCAACACGTGATCGGGTGAAACCGTCATCCGAACCAGGATTAGCTCAACCGCTCACCATGCTTAGCTCAAAATTTCCTGTAGCGTCCACTCCGGCTTCTCCCTCTCTCTATACATCCTTCCGACTTCCTTACATCCACGATTTCTGATCTCTGCAATCGATTACATATTTACAAAATGTTCGCAGCACGAAGGGTATTATCGGGCGCTGCCCAGAGACGAGCATTCTCCGCAACTGCCAGAGACGTGAGTTCAACCAATTTATTGACTCCGAACTATCTCCAGAATATTGGCCGAGATTGAGAAACATCAATTGCTTGTCGCAGATGAGGATGCTTTTGCGAGAGGAAGGAACAACATTGATCAATCGAAGTCACCCATTGTTGCAATGAGATTACGGAAGAAAGCAGCTCGTTGAATGCTTCTGACTGAGGTCAACGGAACTGGACATGGATCCTTGTTTTGGTTGGGCAATTGCTAACGTCTGCTCTCTACAGTTGTCTAAAGTCACAGTTCTCGGTGCTGCTGGTGGAATTGGACAGCCCCTTTCCCTTCTCTTGAAGCTCAACCCCCGCGTTACAGACCTCGCTCTCTACGATATCCGTCTCGCCCCAGGTACGTCGAATATACAATAGGAATATGGTGGCTCTTGGCTAGATGATTGCCGTCGTATGGAACAAAATTATAGCATGCACAGACTGACGCGAAACAGGTGTTGCCGCTGATATCAGCCACATCAACACCAAGAGCAAGGTTACCGGATATGATGCAGGACCAAGCGGACTCGCAGCAGCCCTCAAGGGTGCTGAGATCGTTCTGATCCCAGCGGGTGTTCCCCGTAAGCCCGGCATGACCCGTGATGATTTGTTCAACACCAATGCCTCGATTGTCCGTGATCTCGCAAAGGCCGTTGCCGAGTCTGCCCCAGAGGCCAACATATTGGTCATCTCCAACCCAGTCAACAGCACCGTTCCCATCGTTGCTGAGATCTTTAAGGCCCGAGGAGTCTACAACCCCAAGCGTCTGTTCGGTGTTACCACCCTTGACGTTGTCCGCGCTTCCCGATTCGTTTCCGAGATCAAGTCGACAGACCCGGCTGATGAGAACATTACCGTTGTTGGAGGTCACTCTGGTGTTACCATTGTTCCGTTATTCTCGCAATCCAAGCACACCGATCTTGTCGGTGATGCTGCCCTCCTGAACCGTGTCCAATTCGGTGGTGATGAGGTCGTCAAGGCCAAGGATGGTGCCGGATCTGCTACCCTCTCCATGGCTATGGCCGGTGCCCGTTTCGCCGAGAGCTTGTTGAAGGCTGCTCAGGGTGAGAAGAATGTTGTCGAGCCAACATTCGTCGACAGCCCGTTGTACAAGGACCAAGGTGTTGATTTCTTCGCCAGCAAGGTTACCTTGGGACCCAGCGGTGTTCAGGAAATTCACGAGGTCGGAAAGCTTACTGGTGAGGAGCAGAAGCTTTTGGATGCCTGCTTGGCAGACTTGAAGAAGGTAAGCCCAATCTCGATTCCTAGACTGCATAGCAAATCCTAACTCGACCTTCTTAGAACATCCAGAAGGGTGTCGCATTCGTCGAGGCCAACCCAGGAAAGTAAATCTTCCATTTACACAAACTGTAGAAAATAAAAGTGGAACCAGGGCAGGCGTCTAGAATGAAAGGAAATTCAGATGTTTGGGTTGCCTCCATATGACGCGAAATACCATCTAATCATCTTCGGAGTCTGCATTTCAAGCGTGTAGATTCAGGAACACCAATACCTTTTGTACTATCAAACCTCATTATCTCTTCGTTTATGACTTAAGACTCTCTACTCTGTTCGAAAGATCTGATTTCCAATTTTGTGTGCCTTACCTTCTTGGGCCAGAGTCATTCCTCTCATTGGCACTGTTTTAGTAGATATGATCATGATCTTAAGTGATTCCGATGTTTGTCGCTCGGATTCCAAACCTGTTGCCTTTTGCCTCCACGGATCAGTCTGTCGACTCCAGGCAGACTCAAACCATCCCCTGTGTAGTGATGTACTAATTGTCTGGTGACTATACGTTGCTTAAGTCATCTTCCTTGCCGCCAAGTACAATTCTTGCGTAATTTTGCCACCCCAATATCTTTGCAATCGGAAGTATAATAAGTGTTGCTGACCATCGACTTGCTGGTCTTTGACTCGCGTCCTATTGAAGGTCGCTAGATGCTTGATAGACAAGACTTGGAGAAACGAACCATAAGACGGCAGATATTTTGTAGAGTGTGGTCTGTACGAGAATACAAAGCCTACCAAGGCTATGAACCTAGGACTTACGGGTGAGGAGTGAGTTCTTTCTCATCTTCGAAAGGTAACCGGAGTGATAAGAGAGAGTATGCAGGCGCGAAAGGTTGGAATAACAGAGTCTGCTTTTTTAATGTAAATTGATCTGGGGCTCGTCGTCTTTAGGCAAGGTTTTCATGTTAATTTGTGGTTTGCGTGCTGCGATTAAAATGCTCGTAATACATGAAATGATATTGGAACACCCGACGTTCAGAGTTTTAGTATTCTGGAAACATTATGTAGGAAAGGAGTGAAAGTAGGGATGTAGACAATCTAATTGACTTCAAATTCTATTATGTATGATGTGATCCCCGATGCTCAAATAACTCTATCAAAGGAGCAATCCAGTACTCACGAGATGAGTAAAGACGTGCTCAGATGGCACTATAGAAGCCCACTTGTCACGTTGCTCGACTAATAGATTCTATTCGGAATTATGAAGCCTCAAATAGGGATAGAATCAACATTACCACGTGACAAGCGCGAGCGCGTAAATGTTCCACTGTAATGCACTTCTTGGTCCAAAGGTCCAGATGAACAATCTAATGCGCCTCACAAATAATTGATGCTTCAAACCTTTCTCAATTACCCCACACCTCGCCATGTATGCAGCTGCCCGGCTAGTTGACTATCATGTATCCTACCGCGCTATGGCAGTGGAGAATGTACGTCTGATTATCATCTCCGTAAGCTTTACTGACTCCTTTCATAGAGTGACTTGTGTAACGCGACAATGTGGTAGAAGAAGTCAAGGCTGGCCATCGCTCATGGCGATGAACAGCTCATACCATGATTCCACATGTCAGCCTTCCCCAATTGTGCATGGCCAAAACGTCAAATGTTCGTACAACTTCCCCACCTGGGCTCGTGGTTTCACTTCAACGGCCACTTATGGTATCGCTGAATACAAGAGGATGAAATCCAAAGAGGAAAAGGCGCGAGAAAAATCTACGAGGGAGCCAGGAGCATCAATACCGACGAAAGATCCACGTCTCATCGGCCCAGACTCTACGTTTCAAGAAATTGTGGTCGCGGAAAGTCTCTTGACAAATGACTACTGGGATTCGGTTCGTGCGGAAAACAGCAGGGTATATTTCTCGACTCGGGAATTGGAAGGCGCGAATGTCACCGAATTTAACAATTTGGAAACACGAAAACGTAGCTTGAGCCGTAAACATGGCTCTCCCTTGAATGTAAGTACAGATTACCACCTAAATTCTGCAAAACTACACGATTTTCACGTAAAGACATAATCTGAGGTCCGTGCAAGGACTGAGGATCTTAGCATAAAAAATAAATACAAGCAAGACTAACTTCCATGAAGTGGGCAGCCAGGGCCAAATTTGCAGCAACTCGGCAGAAGCTCGTCGAATGGGAAGAAAATTGCTGTGCACATCTTGCGAAAGACTTTGAAGCCATCATCAGAATTCGAGCAAAGATTGCCCGCTTGTCGGGAGTGAAGAACTACATGGAGCTGAAACAACGTGCTAAAATGCTCAATGCGAATTCGGCGGACGCTTTTCTTACGAGTATTCAACACGAGATCGCCCCGTTCGTGAAGAGTCAGCGTGAGGAAATGCTCAAGATGAAGTTGAGAGATGATGGCTGCTTTAATTTGGGAGACGCCATACATTGTTCAACGCGTGTACTTGCTGAAAGGGACTTGAGCTCTGGAAACCGCCCCAACTTTTACCAGTACTTTCCAACGTGGACGACAAGTCGGAGACTGCTCGCTACCATGGGCAAGGTTTTCGGCATTGAATTTATCGAGATATCACCGGAACAGCCAGCTTATGAAAATGTTCTCAGAGGATATAAGGAAACCCCTTGGGCATCACCAACACAGGATCAGGACAAGGCAAAGCGCCCCCTCCTTTTTGCAGCTCGAAACACGAGAGACGTGCCAAAGCCAGGGGCAGATCTCGGATATTTAGTTTTGGATCTTATACATTCAGCTGGGAAAGGGCGGAGCAGTCTCTGCATTCAATTCAACACTGTATGTTGTCTCCTCGAAATACGGCTCGCTGAATACGAGGACTAATGAAAATAGTATAGCAAAGATATGGATGACAACGGAATGAGAATGGTGCTGCCTGAAATTAATGTAGCACTGGTTTCTAACATCAAGCCTGCATCGCCTACAGAGCCGTCCTTGCTCAGTCATCCAGACGTTCGGACTTTGGCTCATGAGCTGGGACATGGCATACATCGTCTTGTCCGGAAGAATTTGATCGGTTGCCCATGGGACTCTATCGAGATTCCCAGCTACCTTCTAGAATATTGGGTTCTTGTTCCTGAGATATTGCAAAGACTTTCATCCCATTACATTTACGAGGACCCTAAGTATATGCTGCATTGGAGGAGGTCCAATCGTGATGCTCCTCTGCCCCCAGAACGAGCTCCCCTCGAAACTTTCGACTCCATCAAATTCATATCAAATCCTAGGAATACCCTTTATCAACTTCAAATATTATTGTGGCAAGGAAAATTCGACGTTCAGGCTCACAGCTACACCTTAGAGCAAACAGAGACCATGAACCTTGGGCTTGATTGCCAGGAAATCTTAAGTGACTTAGGAATCTGTGGAGCGAATGAGGCATGGATGGCCAAGGGCATAAACAATGCCTACTTGGCTTGGAAATTTTTGGAGAGTTATAGTACGTCTTACTACAGCTACCTTATGTGAGTCCCTTCCGGTATTTGGCGGCTGCTCTCGGGTTTCGAACGTCGAGGGCTGTACCATTAGCCTTCGCGTTGAACACAGCACTATTTCAACTGAATCCTAGTCAGTGTCTGGCAAAGAAGCTGATAAGATCTAGTGCGGAGGTATATGCCAGGGACATCTACAACCACGCTTTCGCGAAAGATCCGTTGAACGAGAAGCAAGGGCGAAGATTTCGGCAGATTGTCCTCGAGCATCGGGATGCTGTCTGGTCACCAAATGAGGAGTGGCAAATGCGCAATGATCCATACAGATACCTCATACACGTTCTCAAACTTTGGGTGACCGGGCGTTCTGAGACCACGATGGGTGCGCTTGAGAAGTTCATGGGCAGACCACTGAGTGACAAAGCGTTTGTCAAGGCACTAAGGGAAGGGTCCGAACAAGAGGACGAGCGCTCTTTGTCCAATAAATTTCGAGAAATATGGGCAAGGTTCCGGGCTAGAATCTAGACCTAGTACAAAAGAATCGACCTTCGGTAGTAATAGTATTTCTGGGTGTATACGTTTCGCGACAAGAAACGGGGAAACCGATTCCTGCTGAGCTTCCGCTACCGTGTTCTCGGTTCGAATACTTTCGACCATTCCCCTTTGTGCAATTTCTCCAATCTCAACCTAATTTCTCATGTGTTTTGATGTGCTTGCTAGCACGCGGAAATGTGTTGCTTTTGTCCGCCCTCCTGGGCCAGTACTATGTCCAAATTCATGCTTCTCGCCCAATCGTCGCCATAGCTCTGGCTGCCTAGGTCAAGAGACATGATTCGTCTGCCAATTATAATCTTGCAGTAAAACATCTCTTTGCTGCGCGATAATCAAGTAGAGCCCGCCTTCAGAGCCCCTTTTCTTAGCACAAGCCTGATCTTCTCCGCATTTCGAGAGAAGCTTTAAGGTCCCTGAGAGCACTTCTGACTTTGGGATCATACAGCAGGCAACCTCTGCTGCAAAGACCAAACTTGTTTCCAGGGCGGACACATGTGTCTCATTCGTCTAGGAGTTCGCAAGCTGTGTGGTTGAGGACTAGTAGGCTCCGCAATATGCTAAATATGAAAGAAAAAGGTCTTTGAATGATGTTGTCAGCGTTGATAGCTGGTCGCTGCTCACTCCGCAAGGAAACGTTCTTTGCGCGTCCAATCAGCTGCTGAGCTGTCCTCTATCCGGAGAACTTCGCGCTCCTGAACATCAAGCGCAGCGAGGATACTTCGCTCGCGTCGTGAGCTTGGTCGAAGTTCTCATCGGACCGGGGTATGAAGACTGGGGAGAGCCATCATCGTTTGGAAATTCTGTCGTGCAATGCGCAACAGAAGGGTGAGCGCTGGTGCTGTTGATGGGGGAGGTCTCCAGCGACTTGGAACAACCGTGCGCTGGTTGCTGTTCTGACATACGGAAGTCGTATGGTATGCAGTATTTGTTCGTAATTACGTGCTGGAGATTATTTGGAAAGGATGACGCAGTCTAGAGGAGCTGAGGTAAATTTCAACGCTAGCCCTAGGCGGCACTTCGTAAACACACGAGACTTCGCGGTCTCATACCTAGGGGCTCATTTCAAGATACTAACAATTACCGTCTATGAAACTGGGATTTGGAAATGCAAAGCCACGGGATTATTCTGCTGTTAAAATAGAGAGAGCATTCGCAGGGTTCGGTCGATCGCGGAGATCATCATAGAAGGCTTGGTGGAGGCGCATGATGTAGAGGGTGGTATTGGCAACAGAATCACTCGTTCATGAATGATGCAAAGTCTGACTGGAAGGAAAACAAGACACTCAGTAGTCGAGTCCGGATGCATGACAAAAGACGAGAAGAGTGCAAGGGAAAAAAGATTTGCACTGCATCCTCATTTGGCAAAGTATCCACTATGGGCACTGTCATTCCATGTCACAGACCAGCATTCAAATATCCAAGAATCAAAATCAACGAATGTTCGCTATTCAGCATCTTAACCTAAATTACAGCGCCATTTGTCACAACAGAAGATGAGTAGCAAAAAAAGGAGTCAAACAACACCAAGCAAAAGAATTGGCAGAAAATAATTCCATGCTCGCTCGCTCCCTCGCTGTAGGCAATTCATTCCATCATTTGTTAACTTCCATCCAAAACTGAGAAATTATGTGCTGTTTTCATATCATACGTGTCGTGCTGTCGTATCAAAAGGTATCCGTATATTCCATCAATTTGCGCCATAAAAGAGAAGAGGATCGCTTAAAGTGAGAGGAGATTATCATAGAGAGGAAAAGCAAAAGAAGGTGGAGGCAGCAGTTTTGCTGCTGACGCATGTGGTATGGTGGCCTAGTGGTAGCTGCGCATGGCATCCTCGAATCCTGTGCCGCCCTTCAAGTCGCGGTCGAAAGCGTTCGAGACGTCGAGTACGCGCTTTATGTGCTCCATGCTCAGAGGCTCGCCCTTGTTAACTGCCAAAGCTTGAGCGGTGCGGATTGTATTCTTGATCTGCGCCATTTATTAGCATACAATCACAATCATCGAGTGTGCATTACATACCTGGCGACCGTTGAGGTTATTTCTAGCAAGAGAGTTGTAGTCCTCCTCATCGAAAGGCATAGTGTCAACACCCTCAAGAACTCTCACACGTTCGATGAACATCTTGAACACGCTCTTTTTGGCCTTAGTGCTCAACTCGCCATATCGAAGAGCGATATGGATTCTCGATTGAAATGCATCGTCGAATGTCTCAACACGGTTCGTAGTCAAGAAGAGAATACCCTGGAAGTATTCCAAGAGACGGAGGAAGATGGATACAAGTGCATTTCTGTGGATGTCCTGAATAGTACGCTTCTCGAGGAACACATCGGCCTCGTCCAAGAGTAGGACAGCACCCCACGCGTGAGCGATGTCAAGAATCTTCTGCAGCTCGCCCTCGAGAGTTCTTGGATCGGTACCAAGCTCTCCTGCCGAGACCATGTAGAGTGGACATTTGAGTAGCTCGGAGATACCTTCAGCCGTCAAGGTCTTCCCGGTACCTGGAGGCCCGTGGAGAACAGCTACCAGTCCCTTGCCCTTGCCTTGAATCACATCGTCAATGCTCTCTGCTGGATGGTACTTGTGGGACTCGACCAAAGCCTTGACGATGGCTTTCGTGTTGTCTTCAAGAACCAAGGAATCATAAGCACCTTCATTCCATACAATCTCCTTGACACCAGAGACTGTGAATTCAAGCCACAGCTTCTCGGCAAAGGCGAAGCCAAGAACGACGGGAGAAGCAATCAGATACTCCTCGTCAGTGAAAACTGGGAGGGCCTTCTTGTCTTCTTCGATAGCTGCAGTCGCGGTGGTCTTGGTGATCATCTTGCTTGGGACTTCCTCGAGCTTCTCGACCGCAATCTCCTGACCATCAGCATCGACTGGAACCTCGACGAGACGAGGCTCATTCTTATCATCCAAAACAACCTTTAGCTTCATCTTAGGTTCATCGTCATCCTCCTTCTCGCGTCGCGATTCGAATTGATGAATCTGCTCATCCTCAGAGCTACTTGAGTGATGTTAGCATGTGTTAGCACGCTAAGTGAAGGGACTTACTGTCCACCACAACATCCCTCAGAGTCAGAATCGTCGGAGTCGGAATCTAAAAGGTCGGGATCCTTTGGCTTGACGGTGCTGACGTTGTAATTAGGCAAGATACGGCGATGAATTGCGGGATCAATCATAATTCTGCCATTGATATTGACTTTGATGACTTGTCGCTTCTTCTTGACGTAAGCCATTCCCTCATGGCTCTTGTAGTTGACGCCTTGGAGAGAGACAAATTTCTTGCCACGGGCAATGAGTTCAGCTCGAAGCTTCTCCTCGTTCTTGTGGTACTTTAGCGGGTAGCAGTTGAGACTGGTGATCTTTCGTGCTCCCTTGAAAGCTGGAACTTCGGATTCCATGGAGCCTGGTCTTTGTCAGTACCGCACATCATTCGACTGGGATGCACTTACCCATGCCCCATGTCTTGCCATCGTACTCTAAATACTTTCCCTCGATACTATACCACTCGCCCTTCATAAAACTCGCCTCCTTCTCAGCGAGCTCGATCTTGAATGCACGAGGCTCGTCGACAGAGCCATAAGTTGTGGTGTATGCTAGAGTGTTCGGCTTGTACAAGGCCCAGAGGTATTGGAAGGAGATCAGGCCAGACTCCAACATCGGATACAACGTCTTCATAGTTTCGGCATAATCCTTGTCGAGGTATTTGAGTAGGACTCTGAGGTGCTTTCGTTTGGTCGCATTGCGCTTGATAGCTTTCTTCTTGCCTTTCTTAACCGTAACCTTCTTATTCTTGAGCTCCTTGGAGAGTGTGCGGAGGTCCTCGAGGTACAGGAAGAGAAGATTAGGATCCACACAAGGGGTTTCTTCAACGAGACTGACACCCTTGACACCATCCATGACTTCATTGAGGGCTTCCTTGATGAGCTTGCTCTTGATATCAACGACAGTGGTCTGGAAAAGTCAGCGTGTGTCATTGCTCGCAGTATTTCAAGAGCAACAATCATGAAGACGGGTTGCGCAGCTTACCTTATATTTCCCCTCCCAATCGAAAGTTCTGCGAACATTGAAGAGATACTGATCATATTCCGAGCTCTCCTCGTCTTCCGCAGTATCGGTGAGCTTGTAATTATGGATGGTAGAGTCCCACAACTGATCAACTCTCTTGAACTCAAGCTTGCTACCTCTCTTTCCTTTCTTCCCTTTTGCTTTCTTCAACTTTCTGCCGGTAGGATCGAGTCCGAGAGCAGCAAGTTTCCGGGCATTTCTAGCAGCCGCCACTTTTTGGGCAGCAGCACTTCCCAAGACGTGCCGGGGCGGTCCACGCCTTGATCCCAATCCACCAAGGCCTTGAAGCACTTGCTGTTGCTGCATCTGAAGCATTTGCGCTTGGAGTGCAGCATTATTGACTTCCTCATCGTCCTCATCGTCTGCATCTTCTGTCTCAGGCTCACTTTCGCTCTCTGAATCCGAATCCGAATCGGAAGATATCTGCGGAAGTTAGTGACTATTTTGAACTCTATATAGCTTGACTTTACCTCTCTGCGCGATTTCTTTTTAGACTTTGACTTCGATTTACGCTTGTCCTTGGCTTTTTTCGCCTTCTTCTTTGCCCTACGCTTACGCTTCTCCTTCTCAGTCTCCGTCTCTGAATCATCTTCCGAGTCGCCCGATTCTGAGATGGATTCATCGGAGTCGGAGTCGCTCGAGCTATCATCCGAATCGCTCTCAACCTCTTTCTCCTTGGACTTTTTCGACTTTGACTGCCCATCTTTATCGGGTTCCTTGTGCTTCTTGCATTTCTTCGACTTGGTGGTTGACTTCTCTGGAGCTATAGGCGACTTGACTTCGACTTGTGTGCTCGATATTCCTTCTCCAGTGGCAGGAGCTCCACCTTCTCTCTCCACTGCCTGTTCGCTCTTGGATGTGCTTGGAATATCCATGATAACGTTTGTATGTGTTTCTCGGGATTGTGGAGGAATAGATATGAAGTTCGGAATCTGCAGAGCTTCGAGAAATCTCTTGACTTGTTATATTGGTTTCTTGTTGCTGGCTTGATCGTGTTTGTGTTCGGAGCTGGGTATTTACTTCGGCCGTTACACTGCAGAGACCAGGATCAGCTTGGAGTTCTGTATCGGAGTGAATGATCCGACGTCGGAAGAGAATGAGTTTGCTTGTGAAATATCACCAAGAAAGGATGTGACATTGGGGAAACTCAGAAAGCAGGCGGTGATAGTAGGCAGGCAGCCAGGCTTACCTCGAATATTTGGTGTTGCTTCAGCTGCAGTTGGGATCAAATAGCATAAACACAGGAGTGAAGGAGACGAAGAAACGAGAGCAGATAAACGTCTTCTTAAAGATCCCGATTACTGGGATCTCGGTGACACAACCTTTGTATTTGTGCCAACAATGTTGAGGCAAAATTGAGATGAAGCAACGCAGCTGCGGGCGCGAGGCGTACGAGCAGCCTGAGGAACTATCTATCTTATCGCGATTGGAAGGCTGGACTAGCGTCTTGGTAAGGGTTATCATCCAAGCCCAATCAATACCAACAAGGCTGAGTTGTGGATCGACCTGAGAGACGGATCGTGAAGCTCGAAATGCCTAATCAAAGCTATTATATTTGAAAGAAACTCCTTGCTAGAATCGGCGATACTCAGGTCTACTTCCGTAGATTAGTTTCTGCCTCCGGTAGTTGACTCACGCCGAGTAGAGGCCCTCAAATATGTTGGTGCTTGGACAGGCAACCACGAGGCTGAGGTGCAGAGCAAGATGCAAGATCCCAGTGCTCGGTGGGTACCTGATTGTGGCAGAATTGTGGCCATAGCTCTTTTAGACTTTACTGAGGCTGTCATACGGAGTGTCCTATGAAATCGGACGACGCGATCGATGTCGATATTACATTCCTCCATTGTATCATTGTGGCCAACGGAACTCCAGCTTTGACAGAGAAGCAAGAAATGACCAAAGGCGGCAACCAAAGCATGCAAATATATTATGAATGTCCATTTTCTTCTTGAAAATTTGCCTTATCGAAAAGGATGCTACAGCGAATTGGAAAAATAATTATTAATGAGATGGATGTGAACTCTGCCCGTCAGGAACAAAATCGTGTCTAGGTGTGATACCACAATCTTTGCCCGGTCCAGCAGCGCTTGGAACTCGTTTCAAACCATTTGGCGAAGCATTCTTCGTACCCGTAACCACTTGATGCTAATAACCTTGTATGGCAGATAAGCGCCGGAATGCCTCACCGAGAATCCTTTACAGACACTATAATGGATGAAGTGGAGCTCAATCCGTTAAAGTCCGGGGGCGCGGCGCTCCCGTGCCTGCATAGGGTTTCGCTTAAGCTCCAGCTGGTCAAAACAAACACCAAGCTTGAATGGATTACAAAAACAAGCTTCGCAATGTTAGGCTTGCCTGCGCTGGAGGCTTGCTTGGGCAAGCATTGAGTTTGCAACCAAGCAACTGACTTGTTCTTGTTCCTCACGTTTTGTAGGGTGGGAAGAAAGGAAACTTGCATGTTCAAACGAAGCCAAATCAAAATTAAACCCAAGTGGATGTCTGTCCAAATACTTATCTTCTTGAATTATTCCTAGTTTTCAAGATATTATTTGCGGAATGGTCTGTAGGCAAACTAGTGAGGTTTTACTAGAGCTAAGTTTACATTCATATAGAGACAATACTTTGTCGTCCTTTTCGTTCTTGTACTCTTGATATGAAACATCCTGTATCCGTTATGTTATTTCTTGAAATGCTTGAGAGACCTGGAAATTGGTCTGGAGCTCCAATGGTAGATTTCTCAGCCCTAATTACAATGCAAAGCCATGAGTGATTTTTGATTTCCTCGGTACTTTCATCAAAAAGCTGCAAATGCTGCAGAGATAATTCTCGCGCCCAGGCGAAATATATTAGTACGAATTGATCCTCATAATTGGAGGCCTGGTGGAACTTATAGACCTTTGCGGCATATCCTAGGAGAGTTATCGTGTCATAAGACTGCCAGTGATTAAATGTTGCACACTTATTAGAGTCTACTTGCTGCCGAGCATTTCTGATATTTACCCTGCGCAAGAATGATCCAAAACAAACGGACCACATTCGATGGCACGAGGATCGAGAAGCTGGCAAGAAATAATAAAAGAATCACTTGGTTCTCATCGGGTGACCAATTTGAAGCACATAAAGAAATAAGACAGAATCCAGTATCACAAGCTAGAGCCATGTCGCTACAGTCTCCGGGTGAGGTGATGTGAGGATTCAGGACAACACTGCCGTTTGCTTCGCGCCCGAGAATACCGTCAAGTAGATAGTTTTTTCGTGTGCCCAAATCTTGACGTAGGATTGTTTCCTCGCGCAACTTGACAACATTGCAAATTTCGACAAAATTCTTCGACATCCTCCCCGGTACAAAAACTTCACGCTGCTTCTCCTACCAGCTTGTGACATCTAGTCGTTCGAGTCTCTCGAAACATTTATAATCAGTAGACTCACCTACTTTTCTCAAAGCTTCGGCAGTGTCATCTAGTCTCCCGAAGATCCTAGAGATACCTCGTAAGTTCGAGTCTGGTCCTTGCTATACCCATGCGCGAATACGTATTCTCCATTTACCTATCAAGTAACAGACAGAATTTCAGACGGTTGCAAGCCGCATCCCTCAGGTAAAATTCCTGGTCGTATCTCTACCGTGTACCAATCGAAGAAGCGCACTACGACTATGAACGGCAACTACGGCCCGCTACCAAACGGTGAGGACAACGCTGGTGGCACCAGACTTGATGGGCAGTCTCCATTTCCACTATCGGCTTCGTCTCCTGCATTCGTTACCGACCTGAGTCTCTCAAAAGGCCGTAGGGCCCGAAGCCGAAGTACTCCGATCTATCGCCGTCAACAAGGCCCTGGTCATCGCGCAGTTCGTATTCCTCGCAGAGGAACCAGAAACTCTACACCCGGCCATCCTCAATCCAGACAGGCCACAACGAACGACGGGGGAGGGACCGTGACTGCGCTTATCAGACCACCACCTCCAGGAGTGATGCCATGGGATGACGTCGTACAGAGCTACGCGGAGAATCTGACAGGCTGGGAGTCCGACGACCCGAGCTGCCCACGAACCGGCTTGGTGAAGCTGGTTGGCAAGATCCCTGGAGATGAGTACAACTTGGAAGAGCTACTTGAGACTTGAGTACTCCTAACTATCTGCTACTCAATCTCATCGAATCATTTGCTGATTGTCTTTGGTACATAGCATTGCGCAGGCAATAGACGCTGCTCCGCAAGATATAGTCCTAATCGACTGTACCAAAATCAAGGTTATGATCCGGTATAGCAGAGATCTTGAGCGTGAGAATAGAGAGTTGAGGAGACAATTGTACGAGGCTGGTCTTGAGCTAACGGACTGAGCCTTTATTAGAATATGGTCGGATTTCTGTGAAAGCTGAATGGTCTGCGCCGGATATCTCCGTGTACTGTGTAATCGATAAGATAGCCCCGAAGAAGACTTCACCCGATTTGTACTGTTCATCGAGTACAATTGAAGCCTCTATGTATATTATTCTGCAAACCATAAGCTAGTAAATAGATCGCAGTATCTTATACCACCCCTTTAACATCCCATCAGAAGTTCTTCCTTTGATCCAAGTTGAGGCCGTTATACATATACAAGCAGCATTCTAATTAATAATTATATCCAAAGGTTAAAGATATCACACTTGATATTATATAGAAGTGTGCAGTGGCTGCACGAAATACACCCGAACCCCTTGTGAAGCCCTCCTGAGACCTGCCAAGACATTTCACATATATTCACTCCCTTCAATAGCCAAATCCTGTTATATCCTACACACACATATATTTCGGGCTTGACAGCCGCCAGAACAATAGCACAAAGAGCTTGAAGGACAACCCGCGCAAACGATCACAGTCTAGTCTTGGCATTAAGCTCGCTTACAACGGACACGCGCTAGTAGGTAAACAACGACAATACCTATGCAGATATCGCATGGCCTCACTAAGAAGGAACCGCACAGATAATACGTGATTGTATATTGTGAATCATAAACTATTAGAACGCATACCTCGGCAAGCAAAGTAGTGCGGGCCATCTCCGAGAAAGCCTATATATAGAAAGTTTCGAGATTCCAACCCTACTTCTTTGTTCTATCGACAACTTGATTTGGACGCTTTGATTTCGACACCTTACATCTTCCCTTGATCTTGGTTACAGCTTGATTTTGGTTATTAGCTATTGAGCGTTCTTTGCCATAATAGGAGAAGACTTCGTCTTAAACAAGCACGACTGGTCTGTACTCTACTTCCTTATCTGAAGTCATCTTACGTAAGTCATCTGACTATTCCTCGACTGATCCTGTCTTGACACCTCTATCTGTGATCCTATTATCCTGATATCAGCTAACAATATCCCAGACAAAGCAGTTCTCTCAATCAACAAGCCTTGCCACGAACAATCCTCCTCATACCACGACATTCTACACTCCCTGAGCCAACATGCCTCGCAGACAATCTAGAGAGATTGCCGAGCCTACTCTAATTTCATACTTCTGGGACACCCGTCCAAAATTCGTCGGACCGACGAAGGCGCAACTGACGGCACGACAATTCAATCCTTTGTCTGAATTTCCACTGAGTCCTGACTCTCAGTTCAGGAATTGGAAGGCTGATCAGGAGAGGAAAGAGAGACGCCACAATGCGCGGATAAAGGATTTGCTCGCTGAGCGCGAGGAGAGTGAGGAGCATGAGGAAGGTGAAGCTATTGGTGAGGAGGGTGGGTTCGGAGAAGGAAGTCGATTTGAGGATCCTCGGCGTCGACATCCGACCTCTAATGCTGAGCGACGTGGGGGGTCTGTTCGATCAGAGCATCATGGAGAGTCCATAGGTAACATCCATGATGCGTCGCCGAGACGGTATAATCCTCGTGAGAGCCACCGACAGAAGCGATCAGGCGTGGAGGGGGACGACGAGGACGGCCATTCTCTTCAACGAAGCCCTCGTCGTGATACCAAACGACGAAAGCGCAACGAGGACAGGGAAGAGAAACTCTAAAGCACCTTAATGCCTCGTTTCTCGCATCATTCCCGAAGATCCCATCCTGATCGCATGGTGGCTCCACCTCTAACCGAGGCCTTTATTGCGATCCCGTTCTCGCTCCAGCACCCCGTCGACGTACCAGTGATCAATATACACCACCATCACGGCAAGATTACCAGACTACAAGCGCTCCGTCTCCTAGCCCTGGGCTGTTCCTAACGCCGCCACCTCCTCGGGCTCATCAGACACCTCAGGCGAAGTGGCTCTATGCTGCTGTCGAGGACTAGAATAACGATGGTTCCGGAACCGGACCTAGTCTTCGCGCTCCTCTCCCCGCAACTCCAGCTCAAGACTTTCGCCCCAAAGCAATTTCAGTGCCGGACGCTGATGAAGCTCTTCCTGCCAAGCTGCGAGACATGGGATACTACCCCTTCGACGAACGAATCATGCAAGACATCATGGACGCATCAATTACCGACATGGAGATCCTCTGCAAGACTTCTCCTCCGAGTAGAACTCTGCCGCAGAAAGTGAGCATGCAGTATGTCTTCGACAAGTAAGTTTTGATATTCAGCTGTAGGGAGATAGTGTATGAGACTAATAAGTGCCTCGCAAGATCGAGGCTGCTACGAAGGACGTTCTCGGCGCCAATTCTTTGAAGGACCTCGCGCTGGTGCGGAAGAAGAGCTTCGTGGATCTGAAAAAGCATTATCGACAACTTCTAGATGAAGCTGAAGGATATGAAGAAGAGAGTGAGAGCAAGAGATCGGGAGATTGAACGTCTGAAGGAGAAGCTCAGAAGACAAGTACGGGAGTGAGGAATGAAGCATGGATTTTAGGTGTTCATAAAGTCAAGTGCTACAGATACAGGAAGCATGAAGAGGGACTTCGGCCACATGAGTACAAGATGTACATGCTGTGAAGGAAGCCAAATATCCCGTGGTGAAAGTACTCAATATAAGTATTGCATGTGATTCGTTCCGAAGACTTCGCTCAATGTGAAACCAAATTTTCCGATCTTGTCTTTCCCTCTTCTAACGGGACCCCAAGCCCGAAAAGATAAGCCCTATGTATTATTTTTTGCACACGTGCTTCCAATTTGCTGCATTGTTCTTGAAAGGGGACCAATGTAATGATAAGCTGACGAGCACTCGGAGAAGCGTCTATAAGATCTTGCACCTTCACATACACATCTGGCAGAGTAAATACCGAGGCTTTACATGGTCCGCTACTCCCCTAGTTTCCCCCGGCCAACTTTCTACCCGGAGGAGAAGAATTCCGCAGTAAATACAGATGGTATTTGCAATGATCTTTAGGTAATTCCAGATTAGAAGTTTAGTGCTCTGGCGGGAAAGCTGAGCACCAACGGTACGTAAGAAGTATTAGGGTCATGCATACAGGTAACGTCATTGCCTTCTTGAATGTAATTAAGAACCTAGACTTTAAATTGGTAGTCCGAAATGACGAGGAGTGGCTTAACATTAGAACAAGAAGAATTTTACCGCCCTTGATCATTTCTAGACGGTGTATGTATGATATTCTAGAATAGAAGCAAGCATGAGTGGCGATAGCATCGAATAATGTAGTAGCTTTTAATTATCTATGAGGCAAGTACCAGCATATTTTTACACACCGAGTACGAAGTTATCAGATGCACGAGATCACAGAAGTAATGATTGAGACGTGAGATTGAGTTTCAAGAGCCATTTTATTGCCTTGTGTCTTAGCACAAGTATATTTTGCACATGAAGTGCTCTCATCAGAGTCATCTGCGTATTCAACTGCCGTAGGTATCATCCAGTCCCATCGCCCCCAAAGCAGTGCAAGTAAACAGGCATTTGCGGATGAAAAACCCCTCAGTTTGCCAACTCCCATAGAACAGAAGCGAAAATCAGAAGTAAGAGGAGATGTGAGCCTCCATATCCTCCGGATACAAACGAACCAGAATCTTGGAGTCGACTAGGGCAGGAGTACAGAAGCGGTCGAGGAGTCAATCCACAGAGTACTGAGCCAGACTCTGTTCATCTATTCCTCCATGACCTCAGCCTTGACTTCCTCCTCCTCGATGTGACCGTTGCCGTTGGTAGCAGGAGCTTCCTCATCATTGACGCTAGAATTCTCCATGGCTTCATCGACAGCGTCCTCATCAACAGCCTCCTCATAGACAACTTCCTCGTCAATAGCCTTCTCATCAACTGTATCCTCATCTTGAGCAACGGATCCGGTATAATCTCCATCGGTATTAATATCACCTGTTTACGTGTCAGTAAGTCGCATATCTTTGAACTTGAAGGTTGACTCCTTACCGTCCTTCTCCAAAGCATTATACTTCTTCTCGAGGATCAATACGGCAGTGTAATTAGCACCTCCAGCATCCTTGATCTTCTCGGCAATCATGGCCCACTTTTCGGTCTCCAACTTCTTGATGGCGGCAGCCTGTTCTTTCTCCATCTTTTGCTTGATAGCAATGAAGTCGGCTTCAACCAACTTCTTGGCGGCAACGAGTCTGGCAGTCTATATCCGTTAGCATGCAGTAAAGCACACGTAAAACTCATTCAGATTGGAATGGAAGTTGGAGGGGGGCATAAACTTACATCCTTATCCTCGAAATCCTGAGCAACAAGCTCTAACTTGGCAAAACGCTTTCGAAGAACACTATCTCCAGGCTTAGTACCGGTGATAGCAGTCCACGCATCCTCAATTGCCTTCCAACTGCTCTTGGCTTGTTTCATGGTAACAATGATCTTATCCTCCTCACTGAACTCAGCCCAACACTCCGGGAATTTAGTGACAGCTCGCTTTGCAGGAGTACCATTAGCAGCAGCTTTTGATTTCTTGGTGGGAGTTTCGCCATCAGCTTCACTGGCAGAAGCACGCTTCTTGGTGGAAGACTTTGAAGCAAGTGTCTTGGCAGTACCTTTGGTGGCAGGTGTGGTCATGTCAACATCGTCGTCCTCATTTTTGGCTCCAGCTGGGGTGGTATCTGCCTTCTTCTTGTTTGGGCCACGCTTCTTAGGAATAGCCTGTGAATATATCAGTGGGGATGTAAGAAATGTGTAAGGATGAGAAATGCTGACCTTTGGGGTTGTGGGCTGATCGACCTCAGCGTTGTCCTCGCCTTCCTTAGAAGCAGCATCCTCCTTTGGCGTCTCATTCTCCTTTTTGACGGGTGTCTTCTTGGCACGAGTCTTCTTGGCCCCCTTGACCGGAGTTTCAACCTCAGCATCACCAGAGGTAGTTTCATCATTCTCGCCATTCTCGGTGACGGTCTTCCCCTTCTTCACGGCTGCCTTCTTGGGGCCAGGCGTCTTCTTGGCCTTGACTGGAGTCTCGACCTTAGCATCGCCAGAGGCAACCTCATCGTTCTCACCGTTCTCTTCGACGGTGACAGTCTTTCCCTTCTTTGCTGGAGTCTTCTTAGGCTTCTTGACCGTGGTCTCCTCGGGTGTAGCTACAACTGGTTGGGCGACTTCTTCTGTCATCTAGAGAGGAATGTAATGTTAGCCATATCCTCTCCCTGGGTGACGAATACTGAAAATAAGAGGATATTGAGACCCATGTAGCATGAGAATGGAGAATAATGCTGAAATGATGGCAGAGGTTGATAATGCTCGCTGGTGGAGGGATTATCACACTTGATTTCAAGAGTGCAAATAGACAAATAAAACTTTGATGTACAAATGCAAAGTGCCGTATATTTAATTGGGGTAAAAAAGCGTGAAGAGATAGTGTCATGGGGATGAAGCCGTCTTGAGGACGGAGTTGGGGGGCGAGGTTTGTTTTGTTTGCTTGAAAGTGAAAGCAGGAGGACGGAGGCGGATTTGAAAGTGAACAACAACAAAACTGAAAAGCGCTCAATTGCGGGCAAGGGGGAGTATTTGCAAATAGGAGATTATAAAAAGCTTACACAGATCGAAGGCACGAACTTTCCTGTCTCGATCTGCTGATGCTACACTTAGAATGCCATCTTCATGCAGGCGAGGGAAGGAAACATTGAGAAAGGGTAGAGGCTTGAAACACAGTATCCCAGAAGATACATGAGAGAGATCGAGGGGAAGAAGAAGGACTTACCACTTTCTCCTCAACGAATGCGGCGGGCGAGACCAAGTCTCCAAGAGACATGCTTGCTGAGGCTGGGGTGGCGACCTCTGGTGCAGACATGATGGCGATGTTTGCAATTGACTACAAAGTAACGATGGGATGGAGGTATTTGTAAGTAAGGAAGGGTGTTGTAAGGTTGGCAAGATATGGTTGTGTTGTATTTGTTGAAGAAAGTATGGGAGAGTTGGGTGGTGGAAGTGGAAGAAAGATTGGAAACCGGTGGGCTGGCGGGGAGATATTTGTAGGTTGGTGATAGGCAAAGCAGTCTATCACGTTCTTGAGTCAAATTTAGGCATCTGTGTCTTTGATGAGATTGATTGTCGGAAACGATCAAAGGTGAAACTTTTCCATCATTTAACAATGGTAAGGGATTGGAAGGAGCTGGCAACACAGGTAGCCGAGGCCGGGCTGGTATTGCATTGTCCCAGGAAATTGCGAGAACTTGCCAGCCATTCGTGCTGGATTGCCAGTACCGTAGTTTCATTGATAATTGTCGCCTCCATCTCAGGGCACGTTGACCAGTGCTTCACAGGAAGCACCTTTCTATATGTGTGATATAAAGATATGTGACTCTCCAGCAGAGAGACAGTGACTGGAATTGACAAACTGCAAAAACCTACTGAATATAATGATTTCTCCAATGTCATTGAGTAAATCATCCTAGAAACATGTAGCAGAAACCTGACCTATTTTCTTAATGACTTCGCTTCATTTTCTGAATATTGTTTACCTGGAGCTCTAATACCCTCTCTTGTCAAAAACGGTAAGGTATTTCCCCGATGAAGAGAGTGTGAACCGCGCAAGATCGTAAGCAAAAAAAAAGCAATTTACAATAAGAGTCAATGAGCTGCTTTTAGGATCAATATGGCTGCCAGAGTCTTTCTTCGAAAAGCGCCACATATTGTGATAGAGACGATGGGTATTATGATGTAGTACATTACTGCTCCAAGGACATTCTATCTCTCCGAACCTGGCAGCGTGATGCAGCATCAATGACTTGGCAGGGCTGATCTAGATAATAGACTGTATCTCATGAGACATTATGGCCACTTGAACAGACTACGGCTTTATTTCAAATCTGGAAAAGGTAGGTTCGAGGTAGTAAGTCACGACTTGACCGCAAGAGGACCTAACTGGCAGGGAAGAGTGAATGTTATCTCCTGCGGTACCGTGATTCTCTCTGTGAAGTAAGTGCCTATACTTCAGGGTACCAGAGATGGTAAATCTATAAATCGATATTTCGAAGTGCCAGACTACTTATTCACCTAGGTATCTCAGCGGGGAGCTTTCAGAAGCGTAAATGGCGTTGTCACTTAGCCTCACTTGCTTATCAGTCCAAATCTGCCAGGTCTAATTACACATCTCGTACCCTAAGACATCCCAGTTATTTGCCAGAAATTGAAGCTGAAAAGGTTCCTAATACCCTGACTTGGCCGCTGGACAAAAGCTCGTCCTCCCCACAGCCATTCTTTCAGCATTCTGCCATAAGCTAGAAATTCCTGGCAGGTTAAGAGAAATAGCATTAGATCCACAGAAAAATCTATTCTTTGTCTGGAGACTGGAGTGAGTGGACGGACTACGATCGGTTCTTACTATTTCTTAAACTCCAAGATTCGGACTGGATATGATTATCTTCCTTCGTACCGAGGCATATTAATTGCTTGTTTGAGAACAAAGTGCTCGCTCGAGCATGAATCAGGAGACATGGCACTTTTGTGATATGCGCGTTGCGAAGGCTCCACATATCAGATTGAAGAATTCATATCCGAGTTCATCATATTTTCCCAACGACTATGTACAGTTCGACAGCCCTAAATCTCAGAACATAACATTCACACTTCTTGCCATCGTCTCCCAAGAATGCAGCACCAATTTCATTCGACACATCGTGCCCCAGACCCTAAGCAACCGAAGCAAACTGGGAGAAGAACTCCCAAGTATTCCCCGGAGCAAAGATCTTCCCGCCATCTCTCTGCGAAGGATTATGATCACCGTTATGAATGACCCAAGTGACCGGGTATCCCACCTTACAGTTCTTGTAAACCGTCTTGACTGAAGTGGCTCCGTTTGGCGCCGGCTCTGGAGAGAGTGCTGTACATCCGTTGTTCTTGACGAAAGTATCGCGGATTGAACGACCGCCGGAGACATTAAGGACCGAGTCGGATGTTCCATGTTGGCCATAGTACGCGACGGGATCTTTGCCTCCAGAGCAACCGCTGAGGAGAGAACCGGAGATGACAGCTACGGCGCGTGTGTCTCTGGGGCGGGAGCATGCGATAGAGTAGGACATGGCTGCGCCGTAGCTGAACCCTGTGTGGAAGCGGAGAGAAGTGTCGATGCAGAGATCCGCTTCGACGGTCTTCGCGATGGTGTCGTAGAAAGTGACATCTTCACCTCCTGAGTTGGCCCATCCGGCATTCAAGCCTTCTGGAACAACGAAGATGGCGCTGTTATTGGATAGTGGTGGTAAGCCGTAGTAAGGGGTGACACCGCCTTGGTCTGGGTTCTCCCCGTTTACGATCTTGGTCGCGGAGGCACCACGCTGATGCCAGAGATAGATGAGGCGGTAGGCTCGGTTCTGATCGTATCCTGTTGGTAACTTGATGATGTATTGGCGTTGCTTGCCATTCACGGTTGCACTGTAGGTCTTGCTGGTGATGGTGGGTGCTTTACCACAGCCTGCAGATTTTGCTGCGAAGACTGTATCGAGAGATGCAAGGAGGAGAACAGCGAGGGCCATGACGACCGTGAGGCTGTTTTGAGCAAACATGATGTCGTTGCCTCGAGGGAAAGAAGAAAAGACTGAGATGTGTGAAAAGACAGCTTCGTGGATGGTAGCAAGAACTGAGAGAACGAGCTACTTAGGTGCCTTATTATAGAGAAAGGAATGAACATGTCGGCTCATCAGGATCTTCGCATGTTCACTTCTCATCAATCTATTGAGAAGAATTGTTCCGGATGCTACTCACTACTCAATAGGCTCAGGATAAACTTATCAGCCTGTGAAGAAACAGGTCACTAAACATAGAGGCCAAGCCTTGTCAATGTAACTATCGGTCATGACAGCCATAGCTGCTTCTCGAATTCATTGTTCGCAGATCGACGGCTATTGCTTCTTCTATAACCTTCTTCCAGGCACATGAGCCTTCTCCAATATTTCGTAGTATTGTTTTCTTGATTCCCCGCGTTTCAGCCAAGATGTTGATATTTGTTGGTACGCAAGGATTTGAGGAAGCGAAATCTCCCATCTCCACTTCTTCGTACTTACCTAGATGACAAATGACATAAAACAAAATATATTCTGGTGAATTATTCATATGCCACTGCGTCTTTTCACAACAACCGAAAGTCCGGAACCAGTAGTTGATTTCTAGGTAGGAAGGAGAAACTTCGACTTTTCCCATATATCCCATCCCATCCAGCCCCCAATTAGTCACGGAGCTCGTAATAGTCGAATCTGTGGTTGTTTTCTTTAGCGAAGTCTTCTGTTGATTGGACCTCGCTTCAATGCGCGGCCTTGGCGATCTTCGAGGGGGAGGCGCTCCTATGGGATAAAAGCGTGTAAATTTACCGGAACTTCTCGATCCAGGCAAAGTGCGACATGCTTCCCCAGATCTCCACACGGCAGTTGTGCTGTGTGTCTTTGTACTCTAATATTTTCCACCACCCTTGGTTGGAGGAGTTCGTCATGTGTCTTTTGAGGGTGTCTTTGCCGAGGCGACAGTTGGGTGGATTTGTAGGCTTGTGATTTTCCCCCTATAATCGGGATGAAAAATCTGGTCTTAAGGTTGATCGTGATCTGCAATTCTCTGCGAAGAATGTCTCTGATCGCCTTTTGTTAACCAGTCAATCTTTGAACGGAAGACGAGTCCATGGCATATTCCAAGTCTCCTCCGTAGAGTATCCCTTCGAGACGGGCCACTCAGAACTAGGAGGGAGGTTCGAGCCCGCAATGAGATCACTTGTCACATGTTAGCAATACAGCGATCTGCTTTGCCTTGTAGATTTCTTGTCTGCCTTAGCCAAAGAGATTCGGAAGAAGAATAATGACCAGTTACAATTAGTTGGCAAGTATGGAAATGCAAATATCAGGTCGTGAACTGCCAGAGATGGAAATGCACATTTCAGGCTATCTCCTTCCGTGGACGAATTCTACTGAGAATAAAAAACGAATTATCGAACCGGAGAATAAAACCTCAGACGCACGGAGAAAGTTCCGATGCTCTGACGAATCATCAACCCCAATTGCTGGACTCCTATCAGTGTGAATGTTCCGCTCGTCCCTTCCGAGACTCGAAGAATTCCGAAAAAAGAGGTCCACGATCTGGAGAAGGGCTGCAAACTACGAAGCAGCTTACTTCTTATGGTAAGGCTGATAAGGTCAAGCGCGCAGTAGTTCATGGAGAGGCATGGAGATGCATGGAGGTGATCCGAGCCCAGCAACGGAAAGCAAATGCATGACTTGAATAGCAGCTCGACGATGAAGCTAGAGAGTCATTCCACCATGAATTGCCGATAGGAGTGATTGGAGTAGATGCACGGCATCTACACAGGCCTATCTAGCAGTATCTGACACCTGAATTCTGGGGTTTCGACAGGTCGTTTTCGTTTTCGTATCCGCAGTAGTGCTGGTGGTGTGATGCTGTTGATGTTGTTATTATTGTTATCGTTGTTGTCATCAGTCAAGTCAGGTCGTTCGAGTTATTCGAGTCAGTCTCCACGGGGGTTTGGGGGCTTCGTTGTGAACCCCGCCCAGCTGGAACCAGCCCTGCAGCAAGCCACCCGCTGGGCCGGGAGCAGCTACTATGCACCCCCTGAATAAGCGTTAAATTCTGACGCCCTGACGAAGTTATCATAGCTGAAATTTTAACGTTTACTCAGAGTGGGGGGGAATACCTAATATACACCTACCTACACTGTACAAGTATTGTACTTGACAACGATTTCAAGCTTTCTACTCCACAAAATAGACTTTGATACATAACAATTCTAAAGCGTGGTGCTGAAGTCTTCCTTGATTCTCATCATTCGAGGTCTCCAGAAATCTATTTCCGTTTGTTCCATAAGGTGGTAGGTACACTAGGTACCTTAGATAGGTAAGTAGGCAGCCTTCAGGATCTTTCACTTGCCTTGGGGCATTCGGAGGGGCTTCCGGTTCAACAGTTCTATGGTAGTGTAGTACTAGCTGCGGCTTTGCCATACAGCACAGCCCCAACTTCAACGTCCAACGCGGCAGAGATTGATCGTCCCCGATCATCTCATCCCGTGCCCTCACAAGCCCTTCCTAAATTCAATTTAGCAAAGTAGGTATAAGTATCTAAGATAAGCAGACTCGACCCGTAATGTTGTGGGTCTATGCACGTAGTCTCGGACCAACGGTACCCTTCGATCTCCGGTTTAATCAATTCAGTTCACATCGAGGTACCTTACTTGTACGAAGACCCCGCCATGCTATATAGTCCAGACCTTGATCTGATGCTTAACAGCAAGTACTTTGTTCAAGCCCAGTTGTGCGGAAACAATGGGTTGCAATGGAATGCGTTCTGGCGGTATGCACCCCTAGCCTTACTTATAATACATGATTTATATCTAACCATTCACAAGCTTGCCAAACTTGTCGAAAACGCCGCGTGAAATGTGATCTGACTGAGCCAGCTTGCCAACGATGTGCAAAAGCGAAGGTGCAATGCGAAGGATATGCCAACAAGGGGGGGCTTAAATTCGTGGACGAGAAGGAGAAAGCTGAGAAGAGAGTTAAACTCAAGAGGGAAGCTTATCTACAAGCTGTACAGGTAGAGGACGAGAGAATCAGAGCGAGAAAGCAATCAACGGGAAATGAAGCTGTTATAAAGATGCAATCCGCGAATTTGTCCGGGGTAGAGCGAGAAACTGCGGATTCTGCACGAGATATAAGCTATTCTTCGGTTTAGCGTGATTCTTTAGTAAATAACGCTGGTATACCGCCTTTTAGTATGAACCCTACTAAATATTAATATACTATAATTATCAGAACTAGAAACTACTAAAGCTCTATAAATACTATACTAATTTGCCTCTAAACTACTTCTTTTTAAAGCTCTTAATCTATAGAGTATATATTAAGTCTACTATAATATTAATATTATAGCTCCTAATCTACTAGTATAGAAAATATACTAAATCGATTAAGTACTACGTTTAGGAGAGAATCTTAACTTACGCGCCTTAGTAAGAGAGTATAGAATAATATATAAGATAATTTACTAGCGTAATTATCGAATCTTATATCGACACAAGACTCAAGGCGGTATACAAGCAAGAATAAACGAGTAGGGAGGCTAAGAGCGATCTTATATAGTCTATTACGAAGGAAATAAAAAGATAAGGAAGGAAGAAGAAGAGAGATAGAGTATAAGGCACCTTATATATATATGCCGGTACTAGTCCGATACTATACCGGGTCAGATACTAGTTCTGCCGGGATACCTATAAACTTAGGCCCTATTATCTATCCTTCTTCTCATATAATATTCAGGTAAGCTATTATTATATTACTCCTCCCCTAAGAAGAGCTTAACCCTAAGCTCGGAAGGTTATAGTTTATACTAGAATTAGTCTTTATTATAACTGTTTTCGTCGATATTCGCGTAATAAGCGCTAGCTGCTCTTTAGTAGTAGTAAATTCTTTATCAGGTTCTAACTAGTTACGTCGCTATAATAGTACTATATTAGTTATAGCTTCTAAATCGGGCGGTAAGCGGTATTTACTTTGTCTATTTGCAGTAGGAGTCGAGTTTAAGTAGGGCGTGAGGTATATAAAGGAAGGAGTTTATTAATATTAGAGCCTTTCCTTTTTAACTGCGATAACTACTTTAACTTATAAGTTTACTCTCCCTAGACTACGATATAGCTCCTATAGTAAGTATAGTTACTAACTACTATAGTAGTTTACTATAATCTTATATATTAATCGATCTAATTAACTCTTCTCTTAATATAAGTAAGTTTCTTATCTTAGTTTTAGAGATAGTCCTTAAGTATAGTATAAAGGTTTCATAGATCTATAATACTAACTCCTATAATACCTTTACTAGTTCCTACCGGTACTCTTTCGGCGGTATATCGTATATATTACTTATAATATATTCGCGCTTTCCTTAAGATAAAGTATAATAATACTCTTATTTTAGAACTCTTATACTTATTTAATAAGCTTAACTCTAAGCTTTATAAGTATTATTCGGCGTTAAAGAGTAGTTATAAGTATATAAGTTACTTAAATATAAATATAGTTATATATACTAACGCGTTATAGTTACATAACTATATTAATATAGAGTATAATATTATATCAAGTTTAATTCATAGTAGAAAAGCTAAAGAAAAAGAGCTAAATCGGGGTAGTATTATAGCTACTTATAAGGCTATTAATCAGATCTATTATCTTGCGAAATCTGCTACTCTTACTATTATATTAGAGATTACTACTATATAATTAGTAGAGACTTAAGCTTTAAAGCGTTCTATAGAGAAAGTATTTAAGGAGTTAGAGTTTATTAAAATAGTAAGTTACGATCTTAAACCCTTAGATACTAGTATAATACTAACGAGATATAGGATTTAGATCTTCTAATAATCGATTCAGCGAAATCTAAGTTAATAGCTAAAACGATATTAAAGCAGACGAAAGAGTTAAATAGTATTATATAGGAATTTATAAAGAAAGCTATATTTAAAGCTACGATATCTAATACTAAAGGAAAGAGGAATTTACCTTCTAGTTTAGAGATAGTATTAGATCTAGATACTCTTAGACTTTCTCTAAAGAAGAAAGCCTATAGGATTAGCTATTATACTTAGTCTACTACTAGAGCTACGTTAATAGATTTAGATAAGGAGTTAGATATAGTAGTTCTGGTTCTAGATATTCTAGATTTACTAGAAGCTCCGGAGGACTTAAGAGAGAAAGCTAGTAAAGTAGAAGTAATTAAAGAAGTAGAGTTTTAGATATAATATTATTATAGAGTATAATCGGGAGATTATTCCTAGTAATAAATTCTAATACTAGTAACTATAATAGCTTATTATCCTCTAAGTAACTATAGTTATTTATTCTGTCTTCCTAGGCCTTAATCTACTAATCTAGTTTATATAGAGGTCTAGGTTTACTTAAGTTAGTAGTATAGAAGTCTCTAAGCTTATACGGAGTACTTATTAGGTCGGAAGCGTTATATTAAGTTAAGTCTAAGTTATAGCTTAGCTAGCTAACTTAATACTTCAGATTACCTCTTAGGAGCTATATAGCGAGTATATCTTATAACTCTTACTCTTCTTAAGTAGTAATAACCTCCAGGGGTAAGTTTAGTAACTCCTAGCTTAGTAATAAGTCGTCCGGGTCCTTAAAGAGTAATTCGGAAGCGAATATATTATAAATAGAAGATCCTAGGGGTAAATCTAGCTTATAAGAGTATCTGATCTTAGCTAGGACCTAGTATAGTCCTACCTAAAGACTAGATAGCTTCTTACTTAGCTAGTGATTCTTAAGGTTCCTTATAGAGAGAAATACCTTATCTCTAACTTCCTAGTTGATACTATGCTGTTTCGGGTCGGTTACGGCGCTTATCTTATGCTAAGTAGCTAGTATATTAGCTTTTATAACCTCGATAGCGGATTTAGTACGTTTAGCTAGGGATTTAGTATTAGTATAATTAAGCTTCTCTTATAGTATCGATCCGGTAAGTTACTTCTAGTCCTAGCTATTCTATAGTAATATATTATATTTAAGAGTATATAGCGCTATACTAATAGAGTCGTAAGGTAGAGTTACTTAAGCGCGGTCTATTATTAGTAGTAGTTCGCCCTAGTTACTTTAGTAATAATTAATAAAAGGTCTAAAGCGTTAGTTAATATACTAATTCATAATCTCTATTTATCTATCGGTTTACTAGTAGAAAGAAGTAGAGAGCTTAATCTTAACTCTAATTATATAGTAAAACTCTTACTAGAAGGATAAGACTAACTAAGCTCTTTAGTTAGATATAATTAACTTAGGGGTATATCCGAAACGATATATCTATTAGATAAATAATATCGCTATCCTATAGGTATCGATATTATAATAGTATAGTATCGATACGGAGTCCTTCCTTAGGCGGTCGATAAATACTAATATCCTATTAAATCCTTAGTTATTAGGCGAGAAGTCCTTAAAATCTATAGTTAGGTACTATATAAGATAGCTAAGTACTAGTAATAAGTATAAGAATCCTTACTATTTCGTTTACTTCGGATAAGAGTACTAATAAGGGTAGTAATTATAAGTATATCGTTTTATATCCGATACGAGTCCTTTCTAGTAGTAATAGGTAGAAATTATTTCAGCGGTCTTATGAGTATTTAGATAAGTAGAGGAAACTTAATCGTAGACTTCGCTAATTAAATAGGTATATAGCGGAGTATAGCGTTATACGTATAGATAACTATTATAAAGTAGTAAACTATCGTTAATAGTATAGCTATCTCCTAATATATTCCGTTTATTAGAGAACGATTCTTAATTGAATTAGTATAGCTTCTCGATTAAATTAAAGGAGTTACGTATAAGTTCCGGTAGCGTATTAGTCCCTAGCGATATTAGGCATATATAACTGATTTAATCGATATAATACTTAGCTAGTTCTGCGTTAATCTTAAGGTCTAAGTAGTCTAGAGGTAATAAAACCCGAGATCTACTATCCTATTTCTATTATTCTTATATCCTTAGATCTTATTCCCTATAGCTAAGGATATTAGCTTTAGTATTATCTTTACTAAGCGTATATATAATTTAAAAGTTGAATTCGGAAAGGAATTCTATTTATCTAGCTTACTTACTAGTTAGGACCTTAGTAGTTATAAAGTATTCTAAGGATCGATAGTCCGTATATACGCCGGTATAGCGTCGTAGAGATATAAGTTCCGATCTCTATTTCTAGAAAGACTTAATAATAATATATAGCTCTTTATTATAGATCTCTTAGTTTAGTTTATATCTATTAAGAACATAAGAGTAGAATCTAATTAGATACTACTAGTTATCTTCATATAATTAGGAGATAACTCTAGCTATTATACTATTAGAAGTATTAGTTTCTAGTTTAGTTTATAATTCAGAGTTAAAATAGTATAGTTTCTATACTAATAGTAGCTATTAATATAAATCGTTAAAGGACTTCTTATAATCGTTAGTAAAATTCTATAGTACTATAAGCTGAGTAAGTACTAAGAGAGGTTTAGTAATAAAGCCGAAATTCCGAATAAATTAATAGTAGAACCTATAGAATCTTAAGAAGGATTTTATAGCTATTACCGTTTCGGGGTACTTCTAGTCTACTAATAGTACTACTTTCTCGGGATCTAGCTCGATTCCGTTAGTAGTAATAATATATCTAAGGTATTTAGTCCGAGTAATATGGAATTCGCTTTTCTTAATATCTACTTNCTAGTTTAGTTTATATCTATTAAGAATATAAGAGTAGAATCTAATTAGATACTACTAGTTATCTTCATATAATTAGGAGATAACTCTAGCTATTATACTATTAGAAGTATTAGTTTCTAGTTTAGTTTATAATTCAGAGTTAAAATAGTATAGTTTCTATACTAATAGTAGCTATTAATATAAATCGTTAAAGGACTTCTTATAATCGTTAGTAAAATTCTATAGTACTATAGGTCGAGTAAGTACTAAGAGAGGTTTAGCGATAAGGCCGAAATTCCGAATAAATTAATAGTAAAACCTATAGAATCCTAAGAAGGATTTTATAACTATTACCGTTTCGGAGTACTTCTAGTCTACTAATAGTACTACCTTCTCAGGATCTAGCTCGATTCTATTAATAGTAATAATATATCTAAGGTATTTAGTCCGAGTAATATAGAATTCGCTTTTCTTAATATCTACTTAAAGTCCGGTATCTATTAAGCGTTATAATACTAATTTAATATATTCCTTATATTCCTAGAGCGTTTCCGAGTATATAAGGATATTATCTAAGTAAGCTATATAGAAATTATCTAAGTAGTCTAATAGTATATTATTTATATATCGCTAGTATATACTAGGTCTATTATAGAGCTTAAAAGGTAATACTTTATATTTATAGGATCCGAAGCAAGTTTAGAAGATAATATACTTCTCTAATTCAGGGTTTATACGAATATAATTAAATACTACCTAGATATCTAGTTTAGTAAAGATTATTACTTTAGATATATAAGTTAAGAGCTTATTAATTCTAGGTATTAGGTATAAATCCTTTCGAGTGATTATATTAAGCTTATAATAATTAATATAGAAGCGTAATCCTCTATTGGCCTTTTTAATAAATAGTATAAGTAATATAAAGAGACTTTAGCTAGATTTAATAAATCCCTTATCTAAGTTCTCTATAAGATACTCTTTAATTACTTATAATTCGTCTATAGATTACTAATATAAGAGCGAATATACGTTAGGTAATAGTTCTTCTAGAATAATTTTATAATCGTATAAGCGATATAATAGAAGAATATTAGAATCCCGCTTAGAAAAGGCTTCCTTAAGAGTATAATACTATTCTAATAGCTTTTTAGCTATAAGTCGTTTAGTATTAGAATCCTCAGGAGAATTGCTATTTAGATAGTCTTATAAGAGGCGGTCTATCTTAGAGATACTAGTAAAGAATAATTCAGAACCTTTATATTTTATATTAAAGTAAAAAGCTATAGTACTAATTTAGTAAATCGGAACTAGTTTCCAGATCCTCGGAAGTTAAGAGGAGTACTTATAGTAAAGTTTCGGCGCAAGTACCTTTCTCGATGAATTCGGAGTAGAAAGAGGTTCAAATTCCTTAGCGATAAGCAGAAATAAGTTAAAAAGTAAGGATAATATATTAATATATCGTATCGCTACTATTTAGCGTAATCGGTATTAATCTAGCTAGTTTATAGCTAAGTCCTACGCGTTAGTATCGATTTAGTAAAATCGATTAATACTAAGTTTATAAAGTAATAGAGTTATAATTATCTCCTTATCGTATTAGAGAGTAGCTAGATAGCGTTCCGACTATAGTAGCTTATAGTAAAGCGTATCTAGCTTAACCTAAAATTATTATATCTATTTAATACTAATAATTATATCTTATTATCCTAAATCGAAAAGAATAAAAGAGTAGTTATAAATACGCATATTATTAATAGAAAAGTATAAATATATAAAATAAGTAATATAAGTTCTAATAGACTATTAGAAACTACGTATTAGAATAGAATAAAGTAATAGCTCGATTTTAATACTAAGAGCTCCTGATAGTCGTCTAATAAGAGTATAATTAATAAATAGATAACTATTCGCTCTGGTATCGATCAGGCTATTTATAGAGACTCTTAGCTTATTTATACTAACTATAATCAGGTATATGAATTACTTACTTCCTATTAAGGAGTTAAAGTCCAGATTAAAGAGATTATATCTACGTAGACCTAGGAAGGAGTTTTTACTTAGGCCTTATCGTTTCCCTCTAGTATTAGTCTAGATTCGGAGGGTATATCTTCTACTACTTCTTTAGTTACTTAATCTTCTTCCGGAAATTCGTTAATTAATTAAACTTTAAGCGAGTTAAGGTAATCTAGCTTAATATAACTAAGCTATTTATAACTATAATACCTAAGGGGTTCTCCGGTCGAGGTAGTAAAGCGTTTTAGCGCAGAGAGAGTACTAGACTATACCGGGGTAAAAGTATATATATATAGTATAAGAGTAGTTTATCGAGGAGCTAAGCTTAAGGACTAGTAAGAGGTAGAACTAGTAGTAGTCGTAGTAGTAATAGTAAGCTTATAGTGCTATACCTAGGTAGTAGCTTTCTCAGGATAAGTACGTTCTAAGTTATAGCGATACTTAGTATTAAAAGAAAGTAAGGATCTAACTATAGAAGCGTAGTTCTTATTCTATATTAGTTTAATAATAAGAATTAAAGCATATAAGGATAATATAATCTTATCTTATATATAGAAGAACTACTTCTTCTTTTTAACTTTACCTTAGATAATAGCGCTTTAAAATCGATTACGAAACTCAGCGAAAGTCTCGCGTATATAGCTAAGTTATTATATTTCTAAGTAGTAGAAAGTATTATAATAGTTATCTTCCTCTAAACTAGTAAGAAAGTTCTCCTCTAATAAAAAAATTATTTTATCGCTAGTTTTAAACTTATTAGTAAAGTACTAAAGCGTAAGATACTTCTTAGCTAATCTAGTAACTAGCTTCTAAACGAGAACGCGCCGGGAGAAGTCTATAAGGTAGTAATTAGTATTTATAGCTAGCTAGTCTCGTATCGATACTCTCTATTAGAGGAAAGTAAAGTCCGATCTATTATCTAGGGATAAGATATTCTTAGTAAGATAAGACTTCCTAGGGCGTAACTCTACTAATTCGGCGCCGGGAGAGAGAGATAGTTTATTAGGAATAATATCTTCTCTCTTAGTACTATATATTAGAATAGAGTTTATTAAGTTATTAAACTCTATTATACGCGGAGATTATAGTATTAGTTCTAATAAGAGAGTCGAAGATAAGTGAGAGACCCCTATAAGGAACTTATCTTATACGGAGATTAGTCTATCTATAGTATCTTCTAGAGAGTTATTCTTTTCCTCTTAATCTACTAATTATTATAAGAGGGAATAGATCAGGTTCGAGTCACTTATAATAATAAGAGTACTTAGCGATTATATTCCTAGTGAATTTCGCTTTTATTTTCCTTTCTCTCTTAGTTAGTATTTCCTTAATAAGGTATTAATATTCTCTAGGGTAAGAGATATTTAGGGTAAAGAAAGGTATAACGGATTAAGTTTAGAGGTAAAGCAGGAGAGATCGTATTAAGTTCCTCTAGAACTAGAGGAGTCTCTAGTTTATTAGTTAAGAGCTATAATAGTAGCTTAAAAAGGAGTATATTAGGGCTATTTCGGCGGCGATATATAGAGGTTAAAGTTCTAGGGTATTTATTATACTTTCTTTAAAATCTATCTATAATTCCTTTATACTAAGAAGGTTATTAAAAGAGTATTAGCGAAGACTTTCTCTATTATACTATTTATGATAAGCTAAATTAAACCCTAATTCATAATTATCCGAGAGATCTCTAGTATCTTAGCTATATATAAGTAGTTATTAAATAATTAACTTAGTAGTAAGATATTATAATAGGCTATCTCCGGCTATCTTAATCTTTTTATTTAATATATCGATATAAGACTTAAAGCGGTATATAAGTAAGAATAAACGAGTAGAGAGGCTAAGAGCGATCTTATATAGTCTATTATAAAAGAAATAAAAAGATAAAGAAGGAAGAAGAAGAGAGATAGAGTATAAGGTACTTTATATATATATACTAGTACTAGTCCGATACTATACCGGGTCGGATACTAGTTCTGCCGGGATACCTATGAACTTAGGCCCTATTATCTATCCTTCTTCTCATGTGATATTCAGGTGAGCTGTCGTCATAAATCTAATAAAATAAAGTTCTAAATCGACGCCGGAGAGGTCCTTAGCTAGTAATAACTAATAATATAGAGCTATATATTATAGCTCTATTAGAGAGAGATCTAGATCTATACTTAGATAAGATTATTACTTATCTTTACGAAGCTTACGATATTGATATATCAATTAATTAAGTCTCTAAAGCTCTTAAACGAATTAAATATACTAAGAAGGTACTCTTAGTATCTGTAGCCTAACGAAATAACGAATTAATCGCTACTTAGAGGCATAAGATAGTATTCTGGAATTCTTACTACTTTTACTTTATTAATAAATCTACTTATAACGAATATATAGTAGAAAGAAAGAGAGGTTAAGCTCTAAGAGGAGCTTTAGTAGAGGTATCGAGGGTTCTAAAAAGGTCGATAAGGTAATTAATATTACTAGTATACTCTATAAAGGGGTATTATTAGCTTTTAATCTTCTAAGGCTCTATTACTATAGAGATCTTTACTAAATAGCTTAAAAAGAGTATCTTACCGGAGTATATTAAGCTTAGAATCAGAGTTATTATTATAGATAACGCCTCTATCTATAGAGCTCCTAAAGTCGCTATCTTATACGCTACCTTCGGTCTTTAGCTTAAATATCTCCTATTATATTACCCTTTTTTTAACTTAATTAAAGAGAGTTTCGTAGATCTAAAAGCATAGATTAGAAGAAATTAGAAGTAGAAATAGTATACTTAGGAGGAGTTTAAAAGCTTCTTAATACTAGCTATACGTATAGTTAGAATTAGAGCTAAAGCTTAATATAGAGTAAGGGTATATTTTCGCTATTATAAGTATTAAGGTCTTAAAGAAGAAGAAGAAGAAGAAGGTATATAAATAGCTATAATTACTAGAAATTTACTCTTTACTTCTCCTCCTCTTTCTCCTTCTCCTCCTTCTCCTCCTCTTCTATAGTTTATTATACTTCTTACTAATTATATTACTTCTTAAATACTTTTAAATTTATCTTTATAATCTTTAAGACTCTAGCTTTTATTCTAAGCTCTATTCCCTCTCTAATCGTTATCTCTGATATTATAGCTATATTATACTCTTACTTTATAAATATCTTAATAGCGAAATCGAATTATAAAGCTATAGAAGCTTTAGGAGGTAGTAAGAGCTTATAAAGAAACGTTTTCAGCGCAAATAATACCTCTTTAGAATTATTACTACTACGTAGTAGGCTCGACTCTCGCAGATCTGCTATCGATAGAAACTTACTCTTAGCTCTCTTCTATAGTCGATTTAGAGGTAATTAAAGTTTAAGTAATTAATATTCATAATCTAGAAGAGATATATTAAGTTAAGGGTATATCGGAGGTTAAAAATAGCCCTATAAGCTAGGTGTAACGATACAAGACTTAAGGCGGTATATAAGTAAGAATAAATAAGTAGGGAGGCTAAGAGCGATCTTATATAGTTTACTACAAAGGAAATAAAAAGATAAGGAAAGAAGAAGAAGAGAGATAGAGTATAAAGTACTTTATATATATATACTAGTACTAGTCCGATACTATACCGGGTCAGATACTAGTTCTGCCGGGATACTTATGAACTTAGGCCCTATTATCTATCCTTCTTCTCATATAATATTCAGGTAAGCTATTATTATATTACCCCCTCCCCTAAGAAGAGCTTAACCCTAAGCTCGGAAGGTTATAGTTTATACTAGAATTAGTCTTTATTATAACTATTTTCATCGATATTTACGTAATAAGCGCTAGCTACTCTTTAGTAGTAGTAAATTCTTTATTAGGTTCTAACTAGTTATATCGCTATAATAGTACTATATTAGTCGTAGCTTCTAAATCGGGCGGTAAGCGGTATTTACTTTATTTATTTATAATAGAAGTCGAGTTTAAGTAAGGCGTAGAGTATATAAAGGAAGGGGTTTATTAATATTAGAGCCTTTCCTTTTTAATTACGATAACTACTTTAACTTATAAGTTTACTCTCCCTAGACTACGATATAGCTCCTATAGTAGGTATTATTACTAACTACTATAGTAGTCTACTATAATCTTATATATTAATCGACCTAATTAACTCTTCTCTTAATATAAGTAAGTTTCCTATCTTAGTTTTAAGGATGGTTCTTAAGTGCGGTATAAGGGTTTCACAGATCTATAACGCTAACTCCTATAGTACTTTTACTAGTTCCTACCGGTACTCTTTCAGCAGCGTATTATATATATTACTTATAATATATTCGCGCTTTCCTTAAGATAAAGTATAATAATACTCCTATTTTAGAACTCTTATACTTATTTAATAAGCTTAACTCTAAGCTTTATAAGTATTATTCGGTATTAAAGAGTAGTTATAAGTATATAAGTTACTTAAATATAAATATAATTATATATACTAACGCGTTATAGTTACTTAACTACGTTAATACAGAGTATACTATTTTATCCGGTTTACTTCCTAGTAGCGAAGCTAAGGACATAGAGCTAAATCGGAATAGTATTATAATTACTTATAAAGCTATTAATCAGATCTATTATCTTGCGAAATCTACTATTCCTACTACTACGTTAGAGATTACTACTATATAATTAGTAGAGACTTAAGCTTTAAAGCGTTCTATAGAGAAAGTATTTAAGGAGTTAGAGTTTATTAAGGTAATAAGTTACGATCTTAAACCCTTAGATATTAGTATAATACTAACGCGATATAGGATTTAGATCTTCTAATAATCGATTCGGCGAAATCTAAGTTAATAGCTGAAATAATATTAAAGTAAATAAAAGAGTTAAATAGTATTATATAGGAATTTATAAAGAAAGCTATATTTAAAGCTATAATATCTAATACTAAAGGAAAGAGGAATTTGCCTTCTAGTTTAGAGATAGTATTAGATCTAGATACTCTTAGATCCTCTCTAAAGAAGAAAGCCTATAAGATTAGCTATTATACTTAGTTTACTACTAGGGCTATATTAGTAGATTTAAGTAAGGAGTTAAATATAATAGTTCCGGTTTTAGATATTCTAGATTTACTAGAAGCTCCGGAGAACTTAAAAGAGAAAGCTAGTAAAGTAGAAGTAATTAAAGAAGTAGAGTTTTAGATATAGTATTATTATAGAGTATAATCGGGAGATTATTCCTAGTAATAAATTCTAATACTAATAATTATAATAGCTTATTATCTTCTAAGTAACTATAGTTATCTATTCCGTCTTCTTAAGCTTTAATCTACTAATCTAGTTTACGTAGAGGTCTAGGTTTACTTAGGTTAGTAGTATAGAAGTCTCTAAGCTTATATAAAGTACTTATTAAGTTAGAAGTATTATATTAAGTTAAGTCCGAGTTATAACTTAGCTAGCTAACTTAATACTTTAGATTACCTCTTAGGAGCTATATAATAAGTATATCTTATAACTTCTACTCTTCTTAAGTAGTAATAACTTCTGAGGGTAGGTTTAGTAACTCTTAGCTTAGTAATAAGTCGTCCGGGTCCTTAAAGAGTAATTCAAGGGCGAATATATTATATATAAAAGATCCTGGGAGTAAATCTAGCTTATAAGAGTATCCGATCTTAGCTAAGACTTAGTATAATCCTACTTAGAGACTAGATAGCTTCTTACTTAGCTAGTAATTCTTAAGATTCCTTATAAAAAGAAATACCTTATCTCTAACTTCCTAATCGATACTATGCCGTTTCGGGTCAGTTATAGCGCTTATCTTATACTAAGTAGCTAGTATATTAGCTTTTATAACTTTAATAGCGGATTTAGTATATTTAGCTAGAGATTTAATATTAGTATAATTAAGCTTCTCTTATAGTATTAATCCGGTAAGTTACTTCTAGTCCTAGCTATTCCGTAGTAATATACTATATTTAAGGGTATATAGCGCTATACTAATAGAGTCGTAAGGTAGGGTTACTTAAGCGCGATCTATTATTAGTAGTAGTTTACTTTAGTTACTCTAGTAGTAATTAATAAAAAGTCTAAAGTATTAGTCGATATACTAATTTATAAACTCTATTTATCTATTAGTTTACTAGTAGAAAGAGGTAAAGAGCTTAACTTTAACTCTAATTATATAGTAAAACTCTTACTAGAAGGATAAGATTAACTAAGCTCTTTAGTCAGATATAATTAACTTAGGAGTATATCCGAAACGATATATCTATTAGATAAATAATATTACTATTCCGCGGGTATCGATATTATAATAATATAATATCAATACGGAGTCCTTCCTTAAGCGGTCGATAAATACTAATATCTTATTAAATCCTTAGTTATCAGGCGGGAAGTCCTTAAAATCTATAGCTAAGTACTATATAAAGTAGCTAAGTACTAATAATAGGTATAGGAATTCTTACTATTTTATTTACTTCAGATAAGAGTACTAATAGAGGCGGTAATTATAAGTATATCGTTTTATATCCGATATAAGTCCTTTCTAGTAATAATAAGTAGAAATTATTTCAGCGGTCTTACGAGTATTCGGATAAGCGGAAGAAACTTAATTATAGATTTCGCTAATTAAACAGGTATATAGTAAAGTATAGCATTATACGTATAGATAACTATTATAAAGTAGTAAACTATTATTAATAATATAGTTATCTCCTAATATATTCCGTTTATTAGAGAATAATTCTTAGTTAAATTAGTATAATTTCTCGATTAAATTAAAGGAGTTACGTATAAGTTCCGGTAGTATATTAGTCCTTAGCGATATTAGGTATATATAACTAATTTAATCGATATAATACTTAGCTAGTTCCGTATTAATCCTAAGGTCTAGGTAGTCTAGAGGTAGTAAAACCCGAGATCTATTATTCTATTTCTATTATTCCTATATCCTTAGATCTTATTCCCTATAGCTAAAGATATTAGCTTTAGTATTATCTTTACTAAGCGTATATATAATTTAAAAGTTGAATTCGGAAAGGAATTCTATCTATCTAGCTTACTTATTAGTTAGGACCTTAGTAGTTATAAAGTATTCTAAGGATCGATAGTCTATATATACGCTAGTATAATATCATAGAGATATAAGTTCCGGTCTTTATTTCCGGAAAGACTTAATAATAGCGTATAGCTCCTTATTATAGATCTCTTAGTTTAGTT